>JAKSZT010052319.1:1622352-1666271 GCA_026826555.1 Tolypeutes matacus | reverse complement strand
AAACTTTTCTTTTCTACATTACTTTGGTTGCCATGAAGGCCTATGGGCAGGCTAATTTAGGGTTCAACATTTTATACTGTATTTATGTGAATTTTTAATTCAATATTAATTTACTACTTCAGCATTTACCCTACCAATTCAGAAGGCAGCTCCCTTTAGTAAATGCTTAACTATAATTCACTCTGCATCTGTGATTTATAACATTTTATTCCTTCAGTCTCTTACAAATGCTTAAGAAACAAGTTCTTTATTATTGTAGATTTATGAAATATGTTAATATCTGATAATGTAAGTGCCCAGATGATTTCCTCCATATAAAAATTATATTGTCTCTTTTCATCTATATATTTTCCAATATATACTTTAGATATATTCTGCCAAGCACAGCAAAGGAAATCCTACTATGAAATAAAATGATATGAATCTTCTTGTACAGAAAGTTAGCATGTTATAAAATAAACAGAAATGTCTGACAAATATATGAAAAGACGCTTAAACCCATCCATAGTAAGAAATATACTAGTTATAACAGTAAAAAGGAACCATATTTTCTTCTACCCAATTGAGGATTATGACAAAGATAAAAAATATAATAATGTAGTGTTGAACATTGTTACAAAATTTTGTAGAGGAGTTCTGCCTTATCCTTTAAACTGTTAAACAGTAAAAATCTGATATGGGGATTATTTTTCCACGAATTTCATAAGCACACACTCAAGAGTGCATGCATAAATTGACAAAAAGTTTCCATTAAAATACTGTTTATAAGAACAAAAGACAAGAAATAACACAAAATCCATTAGGAATGGTTAAATATATAGAGATTATAATTACCTATTTATAAAGGAATACTAGTTTGTGGGCCCATTTGGATTAATGTCCAAGATATGTTCATTAGTGAAAATGCTGTATAACGGTAAACACCCTAGGACAAACACCCTTAGCTGCCCACCCAACTGTCATTACTCATTCTTTCTTGCTGTAGACCTCTTATTTTAAAAGATGTTTTGAACAACAATATGCCTGGTCCAGATAAAGTATTGTTATTTGACAAAACCAATCCTTTTTTGGCAATGGTTGGTTTAACAGTGGAAATGTAAGACTGTCATGGGTAATGAGATATAAGAAGCAGTCTGATGGATGACTTATTTTCCTTGTTCAAAAGAAACACATGAGGAAAAACCTTCTTGATTCTTGCCTCTGGATATTATTATTGAAGATGCAGAGCTTGGATAAGTGGCAGATCAGAAAGAAAGCATGGAGATTCTGGAAGAAAACTTTGAGACACACAAAGACCTGATACCCTGAAGCTATTGAATTTACCATCTTTTCAATGACTTACCTCTGGACTTGGATTATGTGAGTTAATAAATGCCCTTATTTTTTAACCTAATTATAGTTTAGCATTCTGGTACATTAAAGTGAAAATAACCTGACCAATAAAGAACTGATGATAAAAATATTTAGCACTTAGGATAGTATGGGGCTTAATCAATCAGAATGAATGCTGGCAGATACATCCTATTGGGGAAAGGTCATGCATTGGATATCAGTGTATATAATTGAAAAAACAACATGGAAGCGCATGTGGCTTTAAGTGGTTGGGCTCCCGTTTACCATATGGGAGTCTTCTGGTTCGATTCCTGGGGCCTCCTGGTGAAGGCAAGCCGGCCCGCATGGTGCAGTGAGCTGACAGAACAAAGGGAGAAAAGCAGACACTGAAAAACACACAGTAAATGGACATAGCGAGCACAAGCAGCACGGCAGGGATAAATAAATAAAATAAATCTTTAAAAAAACAACAACAACTCTGTCTGTGTTCATTTTGTCCCTTCAAGGTTGAGGACAGAAACAAAAGGAATGATAGAAACCCCCATTGCCTCCAATAGCTTATTTTGGAACTCGGAAAACATCAAATCCATTCATATTCCATTGGCTAAACTAAGTCAAAAGGCTGGGTAAGTAAGGCAAGAGGATTTTCCTGTCTGGAGGAAACTATAAGGATTTCAATGGAGGTAAGGAAATGAATATTTACAAACTAATACTACATTCTACCAAGCATCAATAAAAATGACTAAAATGAATTGAAGTACATAAAATAAGTAAAAATCCATAAGTTCATAATAACTCTTTAAAAATTAAACTAATTTGACATCTTTGAAGGATACTAAGACACCAGGTCATTATTGTAAGTGATAAATAAAGGAAAACTATACATTCCACCAATTCTCTGAATCTCTTCTGCAGTCTATACCTCAGTATAACCAAATAACTGATAAGAAAATATTCACTCCTTAGTGGGACCCAGTTTATGAATATAATTTTTTCAATAACCTATATACATAATGGATCTAGGCAATGATTACAGTGGCTGTTAACATCATGGCAATAGACCACTGAACATTATGTGCTTCCTAATGGGAATACAAAACATCACCTATGAAATATTTCAAAAAAAACAAAACAAAGATAGGAGAAAATATTAAAGGACATTATGGGAAAAAAAAAATCAGTAAAATCCAGAATGTACTAAACTACAGGACAAATAATTCAGTTTCTTTACAAGTAGATTGCAAGAGAAACAAAATTGGGAGAGAGGAGGAAACTATAGATTGCAAGGGACTTATGAGATATATTGACTAAATACGAAGTATCAATACATCCAGTGTATGGAACCATTCTCATTTTATCATACATGCGAATTTTGAAAGAATTATAGACAAGAGTTAATATTAATATTATAGAATATTTTTGTAGCAAAGGAAAAGAAGGCACTATATCAATGCTAAAGGTAAAAAAAAAAAAAAAGAAATGGGATTTAGTTTTATTTTGAGACATAAATATAATCAAGCTTTATTTTTTTTTTCATTTTCTTAATTAACAAGTAGACTTTGTTATGTCATTTAACAAACCTGTGCTCATTTATTCAGTTCATCTTTTGGAATACTGGAGAAACAATTGAGTTTGCTTTGAGGATTAAATAAGATAAATGTGCTTGGACAGGATTTTTAAAGAAGTAATGTGTCTATAATTTGTTAAGCTGCCTTTTATTGTTATTTTATTTTTCAAAATTGAAATAAAGTCTTAAAAATTAAAAAAATGTGTGCTGAAATATTTATGGGGAAAATGATACAATGTCTGGGAATTTGCTTCAAACTTAACCAAGGGAGTTAGAGATAAAACATGACTGGCCTGGAATTTATGATTGATGACATGTGACAAGTACATGGGGGCCCCATTAGTTTGAAATATTTTACAATAAAGGTTTTTTTTTTTTCACTAAAATTTTTTTGAAGTATATCCTTCATACATGATCATACATAAACAATATGTGTATTGTAAAAGTTGTGAACTTACAAAAAAAACATGCATAACATCATACAGGGCTCCCATATATCACTCCACCATCAGGACCTTGAATTGTTGAAAAACATTTGTAACAAATTATGAAAGAGCATCATCAAAGTATTACTACTAACTATAGTTAGTATCAATATCTTATATTTGGTATAGTTTTCTCCCAACCCACACAAAATTTTTTTGTTGTTCGTAAATCATATAATTTATCTAAAGTGTACAATCAACAGCATTTGGTATAGCCACAGATTTGTGCATTCATCATTTCAATCAATATTCGAACATTTTCATTATTCCAAAAAAAGAAAAAAAAAAAAAAACAATAAAAAACTCATCATACCCATATGTTAGTATTACTAATTACACATCCTATGATGTGCTTTCACCATTTCTATTCATTTCCAAACATTTACAAATAAATTTTTACCAATTCTGAGCAGATTAAACCTTAGTTTTCCATTCTCTAACCTCATTCTAGTCTCTTGTGACTTATATTCTAGCTATTAACTCCATAAGATTTCTCATTATATTTAGTTCATAATGAAGTCATCAGTATTTGTCCTTTTGTGCCTGGCTTGCTTCACTCAATATAATGTCCTCCAGCTTCTTCCATGTTGTCATATGCTTCACAACTTCATTTCTTCTTACAGCTGAATTGTGTAATTCATGGTGTATATATACCAGTTTGTTTTTTTTTTTTTTTTAATCCACTTGTCAGTTGATGGGCACCTGGGTTTTTCTATCTTTTGGCAATTGTGAATAATATCACTATGAACATCAATGTGTAGATGTCTGTTCGTATCACTGTTCTCAGTTTCCGGTTATATACCTAGTAGTGGTATTGCCGGGTCACCTTGTAAATCTATATCAAACTTCCTTAGGAACCGCCAAACAGACTTCCACAGTGACTGTACCATTCTACATTCCCACCAATGGTAGATAAGCTTTCCTATCTCTCCACAACCTCTCCAACACTTGTAGATTTTTTTTTTTTTTTTAAATATTGGCCATTGCAGTAGGTGTGAATTATCTCATTGTAGCTTTGATTTGCATTTCCCTAATAGTCAGTGATGTTGAATATTTTTTCATGTGCTTTTTCACCGTTTGTATTTCTCCTTTAGAAAAATGTCTATTCAGGTCTTTGACAATTTTTTAATAGGGACATTTGTTTTTTTATTGTTTAGTTGGAGGATTTTTCATATATAATGGATATTAAACTCATGTCAGATGTGTGATTTCCAAATATTTTCTCCCATTGAATAGGCTGCCTTTTTAGCCTCTTCACAAAGTCCTTTGAGGTGAAAAAGTGTTTATTTTGAAGAGGTCTCATTTATCTATTTTTTTTCTTTTGTTGCTCATGCTTTGAGTGTAAGGTTTAAGAGACCCCCACCTAGTACAAGTTCTTGTAGATGTTTCCCTACATTATCTTTTAGGAGTTTTATGGTCCTGGGTCTTATGTTTAGGTGTTTGATTCTTTTATAGGGAGTTATATAGGGCCCCCCACCCCCTTATTCTTTTGGTTATGGATATCCATTTCTCACAACACCATTTGTTGAAGAGACTGTTCTGTCCTAGAAAAGTGGACTTGGTAGGCCTATCAAAAATCAGTTGATTATAGAGGTGTGGGTATATTTCCGAACTCTCAATTCTATTCCATTGTTCAATGTTTCTATCTTTATGCCAATGTCATGTTGTTTTGACCATTGTAGCTTTATAATACACTTCATGGTCAGGGAGCGTGAGTGCTCTAAATTTGCTCTTCTTTTTTTTTAGGATGTTTTCAGCTATTTGGGACCCCCTTCCTTTCCAAATAGATTTGGTTATTGACTTTTCTATTTCTGTAAAGTAGGCTGTTGGAATTTTGATTGGTATTGCATTGAATCTATGAACCAATTTGGGGAGACCTGACATCTCATGATGTTTAGTGAAGAAGCATCTAAACATCACAGAATGTTCTTCCATTTGTTTAGGACTTCTTTGATTTCTTTTAGCATGGTTTTGTAGCTTTCTGAATACAGATCTTTTACATTCCTGGTTAAATTATTTCCTAGATATTTGAGTCTTTTTGATGATATTGTAAACAGGATTTTTTTCTAGATTTCCTTCTCAGCTTGCTCATAACTAGTGTATAGAAAGGTTACTGATTTTTGTATATTGATCTTGTATCCTGTCACTTTGTTCAATTCATTATTAGCTCTAAAAGCTTTGTTATAGATATTTTTTGGATTTTCTAAATTTTTCTAGGATCATGTCATCTGCAAATAGTGAAAGTTTTTATCCCTCTTTTCCAATTTGGATGCCTTTATTGCATTTTCTTACCTAATTGCTCTAGTTCAAACTCCAGCACATTGTTGAATAACAGTGACAGTAGGGATCCTTGTCTTGTTCCTGATCTTAGAGGACAAGTTTCCAACCTTTCCCCATTGAGTACAATGGTGGCTGTGGGTTTTTCTTATATGCTCTTTATTATGTTGAGGAACTTTCCTCCCATATCTATCTTTTGAAGTGTTTTTATTAAGAAAGGATGCTGGATATTGTCAAATGCCTTTTCTCCATCATTCAAGATGATTAAGTTGTTTTGTCCTTTGATTTGTTAATATGGTGTATTATGTTAATCGATTTTCTTATGTTGAATTACCCATGCATACCAGGAATAAAAACAACTTGATCATGGTGTATAATTTTTTAATATGTTGATGGATTTTATATGCAAGAATTTTGTTGAGAATTTTTGCAACTATGTTCATTAGAGAGATTAGTCTGTAATTTTCTTGTAGTATCTTTATCTGGCTTTGATATTAGGGTGATGTTGCCTTTGTAAAAGGTGTTGAGTAATTTTCTCTCCTTTTCAACATTTTGAAAGAATTTAAACAGGATTGGTATTCATTCTTCTAGAAATGTTTGATGGAATTCCTCTGTGAAGCCATCTGGTCCTGGACTTTTCCTTGTTGGAAGATTTTTTGATGACTGATTCAATCTCTTTACTTGGGATTAGTTTGTTGAATTCCTATATTTCTTGTAGAGTCATTATAGGTTGATTGTGTATTTCTAGGAATCTGTTTAATCTAGGTTGTCTAATTTGTTGGCATACAGTTTGTCATAATATACTTTTATGATCCTTTTTATTTCTATGGGATCATTCTTATTACCCCACCTTTTATTCCTGATTTTATTAATTTGCAACTTCTCTCTTTTTTTCTTTGTTATTCTTCTAAGAGTTTGTCAGTTTTATTTTCTCAAAGAACCTGCATTTGGTTTGTTGATTTTCTCTATTGTTGTTTTGTTCACAATTTCATTTATTTTTGCTCTGCAATATTTGTGTTTGGTTTATTTCAGTTAGAATAATGTCTTCAAGGTTCATCTATTCCATCATATGTGTTCCAATTTCATTTCTTCTTACAGCAGCATAGTATTCCATCCTATGTATATATCACATTTTGTTTATCTATTCACCAGTTGATGGACACTTGGGTTGTTTCCATCATTTGGCAATTGTGAATAATGCTGCTATGAAAATTGGTTTGCAACTGTTTGCTCATGTCAAAGTTTTCAGTTCTTCTGGATATATTCTTAGTAGAGTAATTGCTGGATCATATGGTAGTTCTATATTTAGCTTCCTGAGGAACTGCCAAACTGTTCCACACGGGCTGCACCATTCTACATTCCCCAAAATGAGAAAGAATGTTCCCATTTCTCCACATCCTCTCCAGCATTTATTGTTTACTGTTTTTCTTTTCCTTTTTTTTTTTTTTTTTTTTTTAATAATGGCCATTCTGTACGGTGTGAGATGATATCTCATGGTTATTTTGATTTGCATTTCCCTAATAGCTAGTGATAGTGAACATTTTTTCATGTGCTTTTTGGCCATTTGTATTTCCTTTTTGGAAAAAATGTCTATTTAATTCTTTGGCCTGTTTTTTAATTAGATTGTTTGATCTTTTATTGTTGAGTTGTATGATCTCTTTATAGAGAAGGAAAATCAAATCCTTAATGTATACGTGATTTCCAAATATTTTCTTTCATTGAGTGGGGTGCCTTTTTATCTTCTTGATGAAGTCCTTTGAATCACAAAAGTGTTTGTTTGAGGAGGTCTCATTTATCCATGGTTTCTCCCATTGCTTGTGCTTTCAGGGTAAGGTATAAGGATTCACTACAGGGAAGCGGCTGTGGCTCAATCAGTAGGGCTCCCGTTTACCATATGGGAGGCCCCAGGTTCGGTTCCCGGGGCCTCCTGGTGAAGGCAAGCCCGCCCGCACGGCATGGTTAGCTGACCCAGCGAGCAAAGCAGCAAGGGGGGGATAAATGAATAAATAAATAAAATCTTTAAAAAAAAAAAAAAAAAAAGAATTCACTACATACCACCAAGTCTTGAAGATGTTTTCCTACATTTTCTCTTTGAACTTTATGATTCTAGCTTTTATATTTAGGTCTTTGATCCATTTTGAGTTAAATGGTGTGAGATAGGTGTCCTCTTTCTTTCTTTTGGATATGGATATCCAGCTCCCCCATCATTATTTGTTGAATAGACTGTTCTGCCCCAGATGGGTGGGCTTGACAGGCTTGTTAAAAATCACATAACCATAGATGTAAGGGTCTGTTTCTGAACCATTATCTCAGTTCCATTGTTCTATGTGTCCATCTTTATGACAGCTCCATGCTGATTTTACCGCTGGAGTTAGGTAATATGATTTAAAGTCCAGAAGTAAGAGTCCTCTAAATTCACTCTTCCTTTTTAAGAGGTTTCTGCCTATTTCAGGCCCCTTACCTTTTCAAATAAATCTAATAATTGTGTTTTCCATTTCCTTAAAAAATGTTGGTGGAATTTTTATTGGGATGGCATTGAATCTGTATATCAATTTGGGTAGAATTGACATCTTAACAATATTTAGTCTTTCAATCCATGAACACAGAATTTTCTTCCAGTCATTTAGGTCTTTTAAAATTTCTTTTAGCAATGCATTGTTGTTTTCTGAATACAAATGCTTTACATTTTGGTTAGATTTATTCCTAAATATTTGATTCTTTTAGTTGCTATTGTAAATGGATTTTTTTTCCTGACTTCCTCTTCATATTGTGCATTACTAGTGTATAGAAACACTACTGAGTTTTAAATTTAATCTTGTATCCTGCCACTCTGCTGAAATTGTTTATTAGATCTAGCTACTTTGTTGTACATTTTTCCAGACTTTCTAGTATAGGATTATATCATCTACAAATAGTGAAAGTTTTACTTCTTCTTTTCTGATTTGGATTCCTTTTATTTCTTTCTCTTGCCTGATTGCTCTAGCTAGAACCTCTAGCACTGTATTCAACAAACAGTAGTGACAGTAGGCAACCTTGTTTTCTTCCCAATCTCAACAGGAAAGCTTTCAGTCTTTCATCATTGAGTACAATGTTAGCTGTGGTTTTTTCATATATGGCTTTTATCATGTTGATAAAATTTCCTTCAATTTCTATCTTTTGTAATATTTGCAGTGTTTTATCAAATACCTTTTCTGCATCAATTGGTAGGATCATGCAATTTTTTTTTAATTGCTTAATGTCCTATATTACATTGATTTATTTTCTTGTGTTGAAATATCCTTGCATGCCTGGTATAAAACCCATTTCATCAGAATGAATAATTCTTTTAATATGTTGTTGGATTTGATTAACAAGTATTTTGTTAAGGATTTTTCCATCCATATTTATCAGGGAAATGGGTTTGTAATTTTCTTTTTTCATAATATCTTTATCTGGCTTTGGTATTAGGGTGACATTAGCTTCATAGAACGAGTTTGGTTGCCTTCTTTCTTGTTCAATTTTTTGGAGGAGTTTGAGTAAGTTTTTGTATTAAGTCTTCTTTAAATGCTGGCAGAACTCACCCCTGAAACTGTCTGGTCCTGGGCTTTTCATTTTCGGGAGTAGTTTGATGACTGTTTCAGTCTCTTCTTGTCTTTGGCTTATTGAGGTCTTCTATTTCTTCTAGGGTTAATGGAGGTTGTACTTACATTGCCAGGAGTTTTTCCATTTTATCTTCGTTGTCTAGTTTGTTGGCATACTGTTGTTCATAGCATCCTCTTAGAGTCTCTTTTTTTCCATAGGGTCAGTAGTAATGTCCCCATTTTTAGTTTTGATTTTATTTATTTGCATCTTATCTCTCTTTTTCTTTTGTCAGTTTAGCTAAGTGTTCTTCTGGAACCATCTTTTAGTTTTGTTAATTCTCTTTACTATTATTTTTTTTATTTTCAATTTTATTTATTTTGGCTCTAATCTTTGTTATTGCATTCTTTCTTCTTGCTTTGGGAATTGCTTGCTGTTCTTTTTCTATTTCCTCCAGCTGTGTAGTTAGGTCATTGATTTTAGCTCTGCCTTCTTTTTTTATGTAAGCATTGAGTGCTATAAATTTCCCTCTCAGCACTGCATTCCCAGTATCCAATAAGTTGTGATATGCTGTGTTCTTGTTTACAATCATCTTGAGATATTTATTAATTTCTTTCACAATTTCTTCTTTGGCTCACTGATTATTTAAGAGTGTGTTGTTTAATCTCCACATATATTAGTGAAGTTTCCCTTTTCCTTCCTGTTGTTGATTTCCAGCTTTATTCCATTATGATCAGAGAAAGTGCTTCATATAATTTTGATCTTGTTGAATTTATTCCAACCATCGTTGTGACCCAACATATGGTCTATCATGGAGAAAGATACATGAGCACTTGAGAAGAAGGTATATCCTGCTGTTTTGGAGTAAAAATGTTCTTTATATGTCTATTAGGTTTAGTCCATTTTTCATATTTTTCAAGCTCTGTTTCTTTTTGGATTCACTGCCCAGATGTTCTATTCAATGCTGACAGTTGTATATTGAAGTCTCCAACTATTATTGTAGAGACATCTATTTCTCCCTTCAGTTTTTCCTGTGTGTGCCTCATGTATTTTGGGACATCCTGGTTAGGTAGATATACATTTATGGTTATTATTTCTTCCTGATTAATGGTCTGTAATAACAGTTTTGTTTTTGTAGTCTATTTCATCTGATATAAGTATATAAGTATAGCTATTCCAGGTTTTTTTTTTTTTTTTTTTTTTTGGTTACTGCATGTGTGGATAACTTTTTCCAGCCTTTCACTTTCACTCTGTTGTTATCCTTGGGTCCAAGGTGAGTATCCATTCATATAGATGGCTCAATTTTCTTACCCATTCCACCAGCCTGTGTCTTTTAATTGGGGACTTTAATCCATTTACATTCAACCTGTAAAGGCAGTTCTTACTTCAACCATTTTGACCTTTGTGTTTTATCTGTCATATTTTTTTTAGCAAATCAATTTTATTGATACATATTAAAGCATAAATCTATCAAAAGTGCAAAATCAATGGTTTTTGGTGAAATCATATATTTGAGCATTTGTTACTTCAGTCATTCTTAAAGCACTTTCATTATTCCAATAATAATAATAATAAAATCTCATCACCTCTCAATTTCTCTATGCTTCCCCTGCTGTACATAGCTGCTATTCTTTTTCTTCTCTTTAGTATATTTATATTTTGTAAAAACAGTCTTATATATGCAATGTCACTATATATTCATGTTTTACATAAGGTTTTACTATCTTATACAGTCCCATATTACAGCTTTTAGCTTTCCTTCTAGTAATATACATGACCTTAGACTTTCCCTTTCAACCACTCTCATACCCTTATAATAGATCTGCTAGTTACAAACACCATGTTTTCTCAAACATCTTTGGAAATGAATAGAAATGGTGAAAGCATATCTGTCCTATTTTACATTCCCCACTCCTTTTACACTTTTAGTTACTTTTACTGATAAAAGTCTTCATTTCTAGACTGTCTTCCATGCCTCTCTTTCCTGTCATTTCTTATCAAGCTATGGCACTCCCTTTAGTATTTCTTGCAAAGCTGGTCACTTAGTTACAAACTCCCCCTTTTTCTGATCAACTGTGAATATTCTAAACCTGCCCTCATTTTTGAAAGACAGTCTTTCAGAATTAAAAATTTAAGATTATTTGCTGTCAGTTTTTCTCTTGCAATATGTTAAATATATCACATCACTGCCTTCTTGCTTCCATGGTAGAAATCAGCACTTAAGCACTTAATATTATTTGGTGTCCCTTGTATGTGATGCATCACTTTTCTCTTGCTGCTCTCAGAATTCTCTCTTTGCCTTTGGCATTTGACATTCTGATTAGTATGTGTCTCAGAGTAAGTTTATTCAGATTTATTCAGACGGGAGTATATTGTGCTTCTGGAGCACAGATATCTATGTCTTTCAATAGGGTTTGGAAATTTTCTACCATTATTTCTTCAAATAGTCCTTCTGCCCCTTTTCCGTTCTCTACTCCTCTGGGACACCCATGACATGTATGTTTGCACATCTCTTGCATCATTTAGTTCACTGAGTCCCTGTTCATTTTTTTCCATTCTTTTCTTTATCTGTTCTTTTGTATGTTCACTTTCAGTGGCCATGTCTTCAAGCTTACTGATCCTTTCTTCTGCCTCCTCAAATCTGCTGTTATATGCATCCACTGTAATTTAAATTCCATTTATTGTACCTTTTATTCCCATGAGATCTATTTTTCTATGTCTGCTTTCAAATTCTTTGTGCTCACCCACCATCTTCTTAATAACCTTATTTTTTTTAGCCATCTCATTGAATTTAAGGAGATTTCTTTGAACGTCTATGAATAGGTGTCCAACTCCGTTATGTCATCTGGAGGGGTATCTTGTTCCTTTGACTAGGTCATATATTCCTGTTTCTTGGTATAGATTGTAATATTTTGTTGGTGTGTTGGCACCTGGCTTACTAGATATATTTTTTTCTGGATACAGTTTCTCTCTTTAGTTTAGAGCTTTCTTGCCCTTTTTCCCTTGCTGGGTGTGTAGTAGGAGCTGAGGATGTAGTTGGTACTGTAAACTGTAGAGGCTGAAGCTGCCCACATTGCCCCAGGAACTGATGAAGCTTCTCCTCTGCCTGGAGTAGGGATGGAGCCACAGCTGTGTGTAGTAATCCAAGCCAGCCAGGCCAAAACTGTCTGTGGTTGCCCAGAGATTGATAAATCTTCATGCCTCTTCCTCCCATGCCTGGGTGGGGATGAAGCTGCATGTGTGGGCAGCTAACTAAGCTGTGTGAGTTAAAACTGACTACAGTTTTCAGGTAGACTGATGTAGCACTGGTGCCCCTCCTCCTCTTCCAGGATGGGGATGGACCCTCAAGAGTGCCCAACAGTCTAATCTGTGTGGGTCAAAAGTACCTGAAGTATGCCTGAGAGGCCAAGGGAGTACTTTCTTTCTGCCCTTTAAAGAGTGAGAATGGCACCATAGGCACCCAACAAACCAACCCTTATGGGCCAAAAGCACCTGCAGTTGCCCAGAGAGGCTGAGAAAACACAGCTCCCCTCCTATCTTATTAGGGGGTGAGAATGGAGCCCCAGATGTCACACTATCTAGTCTGTGCTGGCTGAAAGCACCTGCAGTTACCCAGAGAGGCTGGTCACCACCCCCCAACATCCCCCTGCCAAAGGAAGGGCTGAGGCCTAGCCTAGGGTTGCAATACAATTTGAGTGAAATGAAGGAGGTACCTGCCACCACTGTGATTTTCAACCTGCCCTGCCTCCACTCAAGCCAGGGACAGAGTTAAAATGGAGCCACCAGTCTCTTTCTGACCTGGACAGTTTCAAACATTAATTGCTTTTGGGATTATACTTTAGCCAGCCAAATTTACTAATCAGCAGCTAAAGTCAATGCCTGACCATCTCTTCCTCCCCCATTTTTGAGAAATGGAGCTTCCAACTCCAGCTGTGGAATAGCTCCTAAGGCAGGCTGTGCCGCTGGTAGAGGATGGGCAATAATCTCTATGGAATGGAGAGCTCTACTCTTGAAATTTCACTGAAGATGGGCAGTCTTGTCCTTACATTCTTTCAAGCATGTTGCGGGATGCTCTTCTGGTCTCCTGAGCTCCCCAAACAAGTGTGTTACATGGCTCTGGGTAATTACTAACTGCTCTGTAGTGTAGTACTAGCTGACTTTTGGAACTCTTTACTTTGCTACCATCTTGCCCCTTCCCCCATAGTGTCTTTTCAATATTTTTATTTCCTTAGCCATGTTGTCCATCATTTCCATGATTTGATTTATGAGGTTTTATGTACCTCATTGATTAGTTGTTTCAAGTCCTGTGTCTCATCTGGAGCTTTGATTTGTTCCTTTGCCTGAGTCATATCTTTTTCTTCTTCTTCTTTTTTTTTTTTTAGTATGGATTGTAAATTTTTGCTGATGTCTAGGCATCTGATTATGATGCTGAGTTTGCTCTGATGTTCAGTTTCTCTCTCTTGCCTGCTAAGTAGCTAATGTTATGACTGTTATTTGACCCTTGATGCAACTTGTTCTAGATATTTAGCATTGTCCCTTTTTAACAGTTCAAATCAGGACTAAGGAACCAGTAATAGGGTATATACCAGTTTCCAATGTCCTTGGAGAGGGGGGAAGTAAGGTACCTGAATGTCTCTTTTATTTATTTATTATTATTTTCCCTTTTCATGCACTTTCATGGCAGACCTCTCAGCTCAGATCTCAGGTGCTACGGAGGGAATGCATTCAGTGTTACTCCATGCCCAATGTTGCAGAAGCAATGTCCTTACGGCTGGCCAAGCCTCATGAACAAGCTTTCTCAGAAGCTGCTCTCCTCTCTTGGCTGGCCAAACCCTTCCTCTCTCAGCCCCCACAGCAACCAGTCCAGGGCAATGTGGAGGGTGTTTGAGAAGGCAAACTATCTTTGGCTCCCTGCTGGCTCTCAGTGCAAACAATGTTACAGCCCCACCAGGCCTGGAAGAGTGTTATCCCTCCAATGCAGCAGACCAAGTTTGCTGGCCAGAATCTGAATTTTCTCTTAGCTGTGTCTCAAGCTCTCCCCTTTCTTGGGGAAAGGAATCCTACAACCTGTACAGTCCGCAGGAGGCTATTTGTTCCCAGGGTAAGGAGATGGGCACCAGTTGCTGCTGCTCCTGCAGCTCTTCTCAAGGAATTTTTCAGCCAGCTGAGACTCCTTTCTTTTGCCCTTTTCTCTTCTGGGTGGTGTTTTACTTTCCCCGGGTCTCCTGAACCCCAGAGCAGCGCTCCAGAAAGATTGCCTATCCTCTGGCTATTTTTTCTGGGAGAGAGGTGATCCCTCTGCACCTCTAATCCTCCATCTTCCTGGAATGGGTGTCTTTGAGATATATACAAACAGGAAAATTAGCAATAGCAATAAATGACAACAAAAAGCATAATAATGAGAGAACAGAAAATAAATAATAAAAAATAGACACAAATTCAATTTTATATTTGATGTCATTTAAAGTAGTTTAATTTTACACTTATCTTTTTCAAAAAAATTAATATTTGTAACAAGATTTCAAATTTTAACATAATGAAGCTCAGTATAGCATTTAATTATAAGTGCTGAATTAATAAAGAACCATTATACATTATCTTGAATTTTGCTAATATTTCCTTAGGGAAAACTGTCCATTCTTCCTGAAGGTTATATATTAGATATTCTCTTTCATGAAGCACTGGATTCACCCTTAATTGCACATATAGAACCAAAGAGGATAGCACCACCACTAGCACAGTATCTCTACTCAGCTTAAATATAAATATATTTTATACTAAAGTTACTTAATCAAAGATAATTCTAGAAAGGATTTGAAAGGACATGTAAAGTTGCAGTAAACATCACAGTCTTAGAATTATTTCATGAGTTTAGAATCTGAGGATCTCTCCCTCCTGCTGTACAGCCACACTGAAGTTGATGGAAGCAGTCAATTTTCTATCCAAGTGAAGGCAATCAGTCTTCCAGTTTCTGGATGAGGTTGAAGAGAGTAACAAAATTTAGCTTCAGCCATACAAGATGAACAAATAGGATTTGGCATGCAAATAATTCTATTTTGCTGTAAGGCAGGAACTTGCAAGTCCAAGCCTTATTGCATTACTCACAGAAAGGAGAGCCATAGTTTATCAGCATATTAGGAGTGGGAAAGATGCACACAATTTGCCAGGGCAAAAGGGGGTCTGTGAAAGCTGTGCAAAATATTATGAAAATAAAAGAGAGACTCCTCTCTCTGTTAGCATGATTAACTATCATATAACTAAAAGTATATGGGTTAGTAGAACTGGTCTATGTACAGACTTTTCTGTGACATCTAGATGGCACTTTTTCAGGTACAGTCAGTGACCCCAACTGATGGCACCCAAACTTTTATGAGTCCATGAAGCTACTAATTGGAGTACATAAGCTATTTTCAATAATAAATAAAGCCTCATGAATATTTGCTAATACTGGTTAATAAAAATAAGAAGATTAAAACATCAAGTTATTTTACTTATAGGTTGGATTGACTTGATTATATTTACATTTTGAATAAAAAACATATTTTGTAATGTAATATCATTTTTTAATACTAGCTTGTATATAAATAGTATATTTAAACAGTTTGATTAATAAATAAATTTAGGAAGTGATACAGGGAATAAAAAATAATAATTTTATAATTTTGTTAGAATTCTCTGTATCACAGAACTAATTTTAACAAAGAAAACCGCAACTAAACAGAGGGAAATACTTAAATTTAAGATATTTGTCGCTTTCCAACTGAATTTACAGTTTTAACTTGATGTCTAAAAATTTTCTACTCATTCTTTCCATTATGGAAATTCATTAGTAGCTTCTTAGCATTATTACTGAAATGAAGGGCTGAGATATCTGATTGTTGTTTAGCAATAAATTATATCCCTACTTTCAGTTTTCCAACAATTGATTAATTTGTCAAAATAATTATAAAATTAGCATATTCTATCTTACATTTCTATTCTTGCTTGGTCCTTAATGACTCATGTATTTAACGCATTGAGATGATACTCTTGCAATTTTCATTAACATCCTAAGAGACATTTGTTGAGAATAGCAACACATTGACATCTAGACTATATTAATAATATTTATGAAATAGGGTCAGTAGAGGAAAATAAAAAGTTCATAAATGGAATTTGTTCATTTTAAATATTCTAGGCAAACTATTTTCTATTATTGATACAGTGCTTAATTCACACTGAATTTCCTGTTAAGTGAAGAAAACCTGAAAAAAAAAAAGAGCAATTTTTATTTGTATATTTATTCTTACCTCAATCATATTAAAAATCAGATTTAGCCAAAAAATACTAAATATAAAATAATTTAATGCAATTTTTCTGCCTAGTTTATGTGTATTAATTGGAGTCAAACCTTAATTGAACACTAGTTGGGGCTAAACATAAAACAATATAGTACTCATACTATTATAATTTTTATAGATGCTGAAGTATAATGTTGACCCTAAATAGCACTTGCCCCATTTTAGTTGACTATAAATATTATTTAAGGCCTGAAGTATTTCTAAAAACTTTTTTAAAAGTTCTTTTTAAAACTAGTGAATGGATCCTCAAAATAGTTTCATTTTAATGAAAATTTCTTATCAAAGGAGGAAATTTTCCCTGAAAGTTATTTCAGAATGGTTTGGAGATTAAAGAAGATGGCAAATATAAGAAAGAGATTAAAAACAAAACAGAAAAAGGAGATATGTTGCAAGAATTCATTGTGGGAGTTATGAATTTTGGGTCAAGTCCATGAAAGGGAAAAAATGCTTTTGTGAAAGTTCAGTTTTTAGGTTATTAAAACCTAACCACATTTCCTATCTGCCTGACCCTTTCTACAAGGTTTCTGATCTAGACAATGATTCCAGGGAGTAATGATTGGAATAGAATGATTAATCAATTCAAATTGTTTCAACAAAATTAATAGTAAAGCAATGAGTCATGAAAAAAATTGGTTCAAAAGTGCATATTGGTCAACACTTCGTTTTTGTTTGTTTTTAATAGATATGAGGCTTATATATCAATACATTTAGAGTTTTAATATAAACAAAAGAATAAATAGAAAGTTCTAATACAGTAGGTATATTTCTTCTTACAGCTCAGAACAGAATGTGCATTTTGCACTTTATTTTTGAGGAAGAAGAAATTATCTTTCTAAAAGTACCTCTTTACATTTTCTATTATCTACTACTAAAATTATATCAGCTACAATTCTACTTGTCTTCAATATCTTGAAAATATTGTTAATAAAATCTTCTTAATCCCCTAAGCTTCTGCATCAATCTTGGACAAAATGATTTAGTGATACATCATTCACTACAGGACAAAATCTAAACTCCTAAGTCTGACATCCAAGGCTATTTTGTTATAATGTAAGTTGTTTTCACTTTCCATTACACTCTTGTCTGGCTCAAAAACTGGCAGTCTGGGCCTATCTGATTAATCATTATTTTTTTATACTCATGTTTTTCATATTTCTGCAACCATACTTTGGTTCACTCTTGCACTTTCATTCCAAATGTGTTCCTGTTTTGCCTTTTTACTATTTTTAAAAGCTTACCTTTTCTCTCCTCTATGAAAGTTCTGTGATTTTTCTAGTCATGAGTATTCTTATCCTATTTTTAAAACTATAACACTCTTTCTACACCTCTTATGCAAACTTCCTACATTTCTTCATGACTATGCATTTAGATATCTGAGCTATTTCACTACATTAGATATTACTTTAGGTAAATAGTCATATAATATACTTATGCCCCATAGTGGATAGCATAATTTTTTATCAACATGCTGTTAAATGTAAGTTTTGTTTTGTTTAATAAAAAGATTCACACAGGTACAGGCATATCACAAAACAAAACCCTGTACTCTAAAAACAGGTACAGTTGATTCACAGTAGAACTACCTGGATTCAAATATCAGTTCTACTACTTACTGAGCCGTGTAATTCAGGAAAAATTACCTAATCTATGAACTTGTCTGCTTCCTCATCTGAAAAATGGTTATGATGTAGGACCCTCTTCACAAAGGAGTTAAGTTCCTGTGTGGCCTCCCTTTGCTCCTACGTGGCAAATGGGCAGAATAATACTCCGAAACATTCAGTGCTCAATAAATGTTACTGTGTTTAAGGAAATTAGGTATTCTAGCCTTAGAATCTTGTAACTAAAAAAGAAAGAAACAGAAACTCCATTTCAAATGACTCTTTATTGAAAAATTATACAGAAGGAATTTAGAGGACTTCATTGTTGGAAAATGAGCAAGCCATAGATTAATCAAGGGACATTACAATGGTATATATTATACATGGTAGAAAGAACTTTGAATTTTAATCAAGGCTTCTTAAAATGTCATAGACCTCCCATTATGTTGTAAAAATTATAACTATGTGTCCCAAAATATTTAGCATTTTCTATCTGTGTTGCATAATATATACTTCTCAGAAGAAATAATTAATGTCCTGTATCCCCTAACAAGAAGAGGAAATGTTTTGATTATTAAATTTTGTTCATTAGAAGAATAAAACAGGGAAAATATTTTCTCCTCTTGGGTCATGGATTTGGATTGTTAAGGCATAATTATTCTCCAAAAGAATATGTAATATACCTGGTTAAAAGAGCATTTTTTTGTTAAAGCAATAGAAATATAGAAATGTTGTGTCCTATAAATTTAGAACAAATTCATCTATCTTTACGTATATACTTACTTTGAAATACTGAGAACTGTTAAAGCTCAGATTAATGATTTCATTTAAGGTATCAAAACAATTTGCCATGGGAAAAATTTTGAGAATGATATTTAAAGTCCACATGCAATATTAACTTTTATATTTTAAAATAATTACAGTGCCTTAAACAGTGTGTTCTCCATTTTATGTGTCATTTGAGTAACACACATTTGAAAATATGACTGAAGCTATATCACTAGTAGAACCTCAAAGGAGGTGGCTGAGCAGTAGACATTAAATTGGGAAGATCTTTTAAGAATGTTAATATGTTAATTTCTTCAAAAGGAAAGTAATGCATATAATTTAAGAGAAAATAAAACAACAAAAAGAAATTCTTGAGTGTGAAATGAATTATGTAATAAAAACCTCTATTTTTTTCTAGGATTTACCAAACTATCTGATTATGATATATTCAGAATAGTTGCAAACATGTGATATATTAGTCATCATTAACAACCACAACTTTTAAACTGAAAAGAGCACATTTGGCAACAGTCTACTCAGAAGAACAAATGATAGGAACCATAGCTTTGCAGCCGGTGAAATATAGTAGCGTTTTTTTCAATGGCAGTCCTTGGGGTAGTCCACAAGGGAATATATAGCTGTTCAAGTGTCACCTCCCCCACAAGCCATGGCTAAGGTGCAAAGGGAAAAAACCTACATCTAGCAGATATGGAAGGTGTTCTAGCATAAAAGCTCCATGTACCCTAAGAGTCACTAAATATTAGAACAATTCTATATACATAGGTTCCAATGTTCCCACAAGAGACATACCCATTCACAAGACACACACTGAGAAACACAAAATATGGAACACTCAACAGGAGTTTATAATTCTCCCAGTTCATATGCAATTTACCAGGCAAGTGTAATTTTTAACATAAGCCATGCTGCCTAATAATATAATTGACAGAAAACATCTTTGTTTCCAGGGACTAGAAAGATAACCAAAGTTTAAATGTTCTGGCAGAAGAAGAAAGGACATGCTAGCACTTAATCTCAAGTATAGGAACCAAGGATGATCTCTCAGACCTACCTGCTTGAGAGCTCTCCCAATTTAAAGGATGCTGACTCATAATACTAGAAACAAAACCTAGGATGTCCTAATTTCCTATAAGAAAATTTGAAAGATTTAAAAAAACCTGAATACTGAGAGTTCTTTTCAAATATGTACTAATTAGGTGTCCATAGAATTTATAGTAAATATTGGCATTTATACTATCTATTCAAAATTAAGAGCTAGACTTTTACCACTAAACAGAAAATCATGGAGCAAACTTTATTAAATATTTTCCTACATTTTCCTAATAAACTGCCAATAAAAAATAATTATTATTTTTTTTACTTTATTCTTTGTCCAGCTTTCTTTTCTTTTTTTTTTAACTTTATTTTGTACATTTAATAATTGAAAACATAAGCAATTAAAAACTAAAAAGTAAACACAGATGAATAAATATATACATTTCTCAATTAAATGTAATGGATACATGTAAATTTTTTTTGTTGTTTTGTTTTTTGTTTTTTTTTTTGAAAAAAAACTATAGCATTGAAATCCGTGTAAAATGTGGGTAATCTTTTGTTTTAAATGATCAGTTTATTCTCAGTAACTCTGTTATTTAATGAAAAAGTACAAAAACTACTGCATTTCTACTTAGTATGTCTCTAAAGCAAAAAAAATCACCAAAACTCTGTCCCTACGTTTATATCTGGAGGCTAAGAAATGAAAATAAACTACAACTTTCATAATATCAAAAATAGTATAAGAGAGGTATTTTTAAAATGCTATGAGAATAATTGAAAAGGGAAAGATTACTGATGGTCAAGGGAGATTTCACTGAAGAAGTGGCATTTGACCGTGGCATTCAAAAAAGTAAGGTTTACCAGGAGGTAAAGCCTATTTCATCTAAGGAAGAAAGCAGAGTGAATTCAGAAAGGGGTAGATACATCTAATGTGTTCACAAAAATGTGGGTAGTCATATGTTGTTAGAGCATAGAGAGGGAGGATTAGAGAATAGAAGTTGAAACCAAAAAGAGGGCAGTAGTAGCAAGAGAAAGTAAGCAATTTTATAAGAACACCAAAATTAGGTGAGATTTGTTCTCCACAAAAGTCCTATGCAGAAAAGGCTTAACTGAGGCCCAGGGACTTGTTCAAGGCCAATTATTAACAAATATCAACAAAAAATTTAAACTAAAGTCTGCCTCACTTCAAGCTTCAAGCTTCTACCACTTATCCATTCTACCAGAGTGATAAGTAGCCTTTTATATCAGCTAATGTGCTGAGACTTTATCACCCAGGTTTCATGGAGTCACTTAAAATGGTTTTAAAATCATTAAAATTTTACGTAAGTGAAAGAACTGTAAAAATAATGATCCTTGAGGGAGACAACAAAATTCTAATGTTGCAACAATATGTTCACAAGTCTATTTAAAACACATTGTTGCTTATAAATGTAGTTAATTCTCAAGAAATGTTATTTATTTTGTTAGTTATGGTCACTCCTAATAAAAATAAAATTCCACATTTATATTCAATAATATATTAACTTTAGAAATCCAAGTTAACAAATTGTGAAATGAATACAGAGAATTTTATAGAAATATAGTTCCCTATAAACATTTCTCTTTTACTCTTTGTATGCTTGACTTTTTCTCTTTTTCTTTCTTCTGTGGTGTGTGTGTGTGCGCATGTCTGTGTCAGCCTCTCAGAAGTTATTTTTAACATCAAGGCTTGAGATGGGTGTGCAAAGAAAGTCAGGGCAGTTTATTTAACCATTCTCTGAGCATGTGTTTCAGTTTAGAGTGTGTAGGGTGTCTGGGGTGCAATACTTAAAGGAAGCACCCTTAATCAATCAGACTAAAATTTTCTCTGTTCAGCTTAATCCCATCAGGAAATGGTTTCAATGTGTAGCATGTTTGAAACTTGCTGTGAGAGATAAAGTTCCTTGGCAGATATTTTTCTCTTTTCTCATTGCCATGTCTGATCAGTTTGGATGAATCCTTATCATTGTTAAAATCACGAACAGGAAATAGGATGAATAATATTCTATTTTAAGCCTGCAGGAGTCAGGAAGTATCGCTGACATCAGAGAAACAAGTTTCCTTTTTCAAGGGCAAGCATTCTGTTACCTTGTATAAGAGTCCAACTTTCCTGATTCAGATTGATGGTACATTGAATCAGACATTTATATTTGTTTTAAAAGTGAAGAATCCATTAATAACTTTAATTTATTTTTAGACACTGACCATGCTACATTACAGGGACAAATAACTCCAGAATAATGCCAAGAATGCATAGGAACCGGTTAAGCTTGTGTCATCTGAAAATTTCTTTTATCTTTCCAGGATTATCTGAAATAATTGGTAAGCAAATTAAATTACCCTAGTTCAAGTAAACGGACCTCCTCTATGTGCCCTTTGTAGTATTATGTCTATGGCAAACTTAGCATGTAAAGGAGTTTGAATCAGACAATCTACTTTGAAAAGGACCTGCCTTCAGGATAATCGAAAACTTCTGAAATGAGACTTTTTCATTTTCAGGCTATTTGCAGGTGCACCTGTTCAGACACTGTTCCAACAGGCGTGTGGTTTAACCACTCCCCAAACACTCTTGATGAAGATCATGGCTTCATCAAACAGATCAGGAAGCTCTTGCTGTTGACTTTGAGTCTAGCTCTTCTTCATGCAGAGGTCGATCTTGAATTAAATTTTGTACAGAAAATGCTGCACTCAGTTATTTCTCTGCATCTGTCTTTTTGAATCATTTCTATCCTAGGAGATGGTGCATGCTACCAACACCCCATCAACAGAAAGGCAAAGATTGTTTCCATCAGTTAATTTACCAGTTTATTTGTCCAAACCTCAGAGAGAGCAATCAATGACTAGATAGATAAGTGTAATCATATACTTTTTTTTTAAAATTTATTTTTATTGTGGGTAAAAATCAAAATTCTCACAATACATACAAACATTTGCAAAATTATATATAAATATATATGCATATATGTGTATTTGCTTACAAAAATGTTATTTATATATATATATAAATATATTTTAAGAGGTGCTTAGATTACCCAAAATATTACACGGAACCCACTGGGATTCCCATGTTGCCCACCTCCCACACCTCCCACCACCTCCCACACAAATATCTCCCACAAGTGTGGCCCACCACCCTCAATGGACTTACACATCCTGGAGCCTTGCCACCAACCATAGACCACAGTTCACACCGTAGACCACACTCTCCTCGCACTCAGTTCTGAGTGCTGTGTGCTGATTTAAAATGGCCTACATCCGTTGCCACAACAGTACTCAGGACAACCTGTAACTCCCAAAGAAGCAATGCAAGAAATTATAACAATGAGGTGGAGCCAGTGGCCACTTGACACTTTTGGGGTAGGGAGAGGATGAGCAGTTGAAATACAGGGGCTTCTTTGGGAGCATATACTTTTTAATGTCAGGATTACCTGGGGCTCAAATTCCAACTCTATCACTTGCTGATTTTGAAGGGTTGGTTAAACTACTTTAGCTCTTTAAAGTTCATTTTACTTGTTTGTCAAATTAGTATAATCATATATTTTTCATCTGAATCTAAGAGATAAGTGGAATTATGCATTAAGGATTCTAACAAAATGCCTTTGATATAGTTCAATGAATTGAGCTACAAAACATTCTTTCATTTTAAATTCAGGGAGAAGTAATCACATGCTCAACTTCTATCATAATTCCTAAGGTCTTTGTTTCTCTTACCTCTGTGGGACTTCCATAAAAACAAGAACCTCCCCGTGTCCTTTTTCTCTGCCGACAGTCTGGTAAGCATTAGGTTTTCTAAAACTTAACGTAAATGACAATTCTATGAATTTGTCATAGTATGTTTTTAGGAAACTACATAAAATAAAGAAAATAATTGGGATTCTACTATTCCTGAACCTATGTCTAAAAGCACGGAGAGTGGTTTATAGAACCACATACTAATATAGAGATGAATGAATGATTGAATATTTATTATTAAAAGTTATCAAAAAAAGAAGTATTTTTTCATTACTGGATGTAAAACTCTCTCACTTCAAATTTTATCCACAAGAACACAATGCTTTTTTTTTTTTTTTTATAAACAATTAACAGATAGACCTGTTTTCTCTCCCTTTTAAAGGTTATCAGTAGATGTGAAATATGCCTTACCACATTATCATCCTCTTCCCACCCAATAAACCACCCATACTTCCACATGCACATAAATATTCAATTTCAATATAGATATATACCATATCCAATAAGAGTTTAATATCCATGACATAAAAAACTGCTACAATTCAACAATCCAATTTAATATGGGAAAAGGACATGAATAGCCATTCCTCCTCCAAAGACATACAAATGGCCAAAAAGCACATGAAAAGATACTCAACACCACCAGCCATCCAAAAAATACAATCAAGACTACAATGAGACTCCCATTCACACCCATGGGGGTGATATGACAGTCTGAAGTTATTTTATGAATTCCAAAAAAGAAAAAATTATGTTCTTGAACTAATTCATTCTTGCAGGTGTGGGGCACACTTTTTTTAACAAATCAATTTTATTGGTAAATGCAATATGTATTTTTAGTAATTAACATATAAATATATAGAAAAATTGGAAGGAAAATTTGTCTGTAACTTTATTTGTACATTGATTTCATAAGTTGAAAGACCATATTATACTTTAGACCAAATCTTCATATACTCTAATTTGTCCCTGATGCCAGGATATCACCAAAAGAATTAAATAAGTATTTCTGGATTTATTTTTAAGCATAATATACATGTGAATCTTTACAACATATGCTGTTAGGTCATGAGCAAAGACAGAGCACAAGGAATGCCATCTCATATACAATTGTCTGGCAGTAACTCAATGTGTATCACTGGAGTTGTACCTCCAGACTTACTTCCATAATAAATCTATGACTTTTTGAGGTCTTCAGTCAGTAAAGAAATTTATATTAAAAAAAAAAAAACTAAAGCAAGAGGACTCACTCATTTTTTAGAGGAAATATGTGCTTTTAGTTCTTCAGCTACTGAGCAATAAACATATTGAAATGGGAAAGAATTTATTGCTAAGAATGTCACGCAATTTACCTATTCTGGAATATCTAGTATACATTCGTTTGTGTCTCTAACAAAACATTTTGTATAGGATTCATATAACTTCTTCCTCTCTAAAAAACTGACAGAGTGCTATAGCCCCTGTCCATAGCAGTGGATTGAAACATACAGATGAAAGAACATACTTAACAGATATTTATGAATATTGTTTGGTAAGATCATTAAATCCAGAAAATGTGTTTTATAATAATAATTATACACACCAGCTTAGCAAATTTATATATATATTTTTTCTACACATGTTTACTCTATAAAAACATAACCTCACATTCCTGTAAACTTTAGTTATTCCTGTAAACTTCTCTTTAACCATGGGTTTTGTTCATTTTTAAGTTCACTCAGTTTTGTACTTTTTGCTATAATGATAACATTCTTTTTTTTAAGAGCGACATATTTGTTTTATCTGTTCTTATGTGAAGAAAGCTACTATTGTGTTTTCCTTTGAAATATAACATGCTTACTTCTAATACGAGCTCATCAGAATTATGGTTTTTGCCCCTAGCATTTTCAAGGCTTATAAAACAAATGAAGTTGCTATTTACAATGCAAAATGTAAAAAAAAAAAAAAAAGGAATATAATTAAATGATGTTTCAGGATTATCATAGTCTAACAATAATATGAGGAGAGTTTCCACAACAGATTGAAGCTGACAGAAGAAAGAATCATTGAACATGAAATCAAGACAATTGAAATGATTCAGGTCAAGAATGAGAAATAAAAATGATATAAAAAGCAGAGACTAAGAGATCTGTGGGATACCATCAAGCATACCAATGTAGATTTTATGGGAGTCCAAAAAGGAGAAGAAGGATAGAAAGGGTCAGAATGAATATCAAAGAAATAATTGCAGACAACTTGCCAAAGTTAACAAAAGACATAGGTATGCACATTTAAGAACTCCAAAGTCTTAGTTTGCCATGGGGTTGCTGATGAAAAGTACCAAAATGGATTGGCTTTTATAATGAGAATTTTACTTAGGGTAAAAGCTTATAGTTCTGAGGTCATGGAATATCCAAGTCAAAGTTCCATCAAAGATGCTTTATCACCAAACTCTACTCCTGGTAATCCTGGTGTCCTGCCACTTGGAAATCAGACATGTCAGGGCTCATCTTTGCAGCCTTGAGGTGCTCCATGGGCCCAGCCCTCGGAGACCTCTTTCTATATCTCTGTGCTCTGCTGATTCCAGATCCTGGGACCTCTTTCAGCCTCTCATGGCTTCTCTGCCTTTCTGCAGCTTTGGGAAAACATGTAGTCCTCTCTCTTATATGGCAGAATCAAGATGGCCACTTCCTTTTTCTCTGTGTGTCTCTTTCTGTGTCTCCATTTATATAAAACTCCAGTAAGAGTGTGGAGACCCAACTTGAGTCATGCCTCACAGACATAGCCCAATCAAAAGGACCCCACACCCACAGGAATGGATAGCTCAATAACATAACCTTTTTCTTTTTGGGATTCATAAAATAACTTCAAACTATCACATCCAGCAAACACCAAACACGATAGCTTTGAAGAGAATCATGCCTGGCAATTAGTTGCTAAACTGTCAAATGTCAAGAATGAAGAAAAAGTCCTGAAAGCTGCAAGAGAATAGCAATATGTTATGAATGAGGGTGTCCCAATAAGATTAAGTTTCAACTTCTCATCAGAAATCATGGAAATAGGAGGGCAATGGGATGAAATATTTAAAGTGTTGAAAGATAACAATTTCCAAGCAAAAAATTTATACCCAGTGAGATTGTTTTTCATAAATGAAAAAGAGATTAAGACATTCTCAGATAAACAAAACTGAGAGGAAATAGTCACAACTAGACTTGCCCCATAAGCAATGCTAATAGGAGTTCTTATGACTGGAAGGAAAAGACACTAGACAGTGAGTTGAAGTGGCATAAAGAAATAAAGTCCTCTGTAAAGGTAAACATTTGAGTAATTATAAATTTCAGTACTATACTTTTGAGATGTAACTCCACTTCTGTTTCTTATAGGTTCTAAATGCACATGCATAGAAATTAATGATAACTCTATGGCTTTGAACATATAATGTATAAAGATATAATTTCTAACTGTCCAACAAATAAGTGGGGAGATGGAGGGGTAGAAGCAGATCTATGTGTATGCTACTGAAGTTAAGATGGCATGAAATCAAATATGATTGACATAGATTTAAGATGTTAAATTTAAGCACCATGGTAACCACAAAGAAAATATAAGAAAAAATATACAGAGGAAAATGAGAATGACTGAAGATGGTACAAAATTTTTAAAAAATCAAAGAAATATAAACATAGGTATTAATGGAAGAATTAAGTGACAAAACGGAAATAAGACTTACAAGGAAAAAATATCAAAATGACAAAAGAAAGTCCCACATTATCAGTAGTGACTTTAAATATAAATGGAATAAACTCTCTAGTCAAAAGGCAGAAATTGGCAGGATGGATTAAAAAACATGATCCAACCATATTTTTTAAAAGAGACTCACGTTAAACTCAAAGACACAAGTAGGTTGAAAGTTAAAGGAAAAAAATATACATACCTTGCAAATGGTAATCAAAAGAGAGCTCAGATTGCTATACTAATATTAATAAAATAGACTTTAAGTCAGAAATTGTTATGAGGAACAAGGAAGGTCACTATATATTGATAAAGTGGGAAATTCAACAAGAGGACAGAACATTTATAAATATGTATTCACCTAAGTGCAGAGCTGAAAAATATGTGAAGCAAATATTGACTGATTGAAGGGAGAAATGGACAATTCTACATCCATAGTAGAAGATGTCAATATATAAATGTCAGTAATGGTTAGAGCATCTAGGAAGATCAATAAAGAAATAGAAGACTTGAATGATATTATATACCAACATATATATAACATTGCTTCTCTAGTATACCATGATTATTATCCAAGATTAATATTAGGTCACAAAACAAGTCTCAATAAATTAAACAATGCAAATCATTAAATATCTCTTTTCAAACATAATGGAATGATGCTAGACATAAATAACAGAGGGAGAACTAGAAAAATCACAAATATGTGGAAAGTAAACAACCCCACTCTTAGAAAAACAAGGGTCAAAGAAGAAATAACTATGGAAATTAGGAAATACCTTGAGGCAAACGAAAATGAAAAAACAACGAACCAAAAATCATGGAATGCAGTAAAGGGAGTGCTGAGAGGAAATTGCATAGCTCTGAATACTTATATTAAAAAAAAAGAAAGATCTCAAATCAGAGACCTAGCCTCACAATTGGAAGGTCTAGAAAAAGAAAAGCAAACTAATTCCCAAAGTGAATGGAAGGAAGGAAATTACAAAGATAGAGCAAAGATTAATGAAATAAAGAATTAGGAAAACAATAGGGAATCAATGAACCAAAAAAATTTGTTCTTTGAAAATATCAACAAATTGACAAACCTTTAGCTTGACTAACAAAGAATTAAATTAGAAATGAAAAAGGGTACATTACAAAAGACTTCATACAAATAAAATGGATTACAAAAGGATACTATGAACAGCTGTATGATAACAAATTAGATAACTCATATGAAATGAACAAAATCCTAGAAACATTCAACATACCTTTACAGATTCGAGGAGAAAAAAAAAAAGTCAATACACCTATAATATCTAATGAGATGAATCAATCACCAAAATCCTCCCAACAAAGAAAAGCCCAGGAACAGATGGCTTCACTGGTGAATTTCCCCCAAACATTCCAAGAAGAATTAACACAAATCCTGTTCACACTCTTGCAAAAAAATTGAAAAGAAGGTAACACTCTTTCACTCATTCTATGAGCCTAACATCACCCACATACCAAAGCTAGATGCATATGCCACAAGAAAAGAAAATTAATATCCTGTATGAATATAGATGCAAAAATCAACAACATACTAACAAAATGACTCCAACAGCACATTAAAAAATTATATACCATGTTTAAGTGAAATTTATCCCAAGTATGCAAAGGTGGTTCAACAAAAGAAAATCAATTAATGCAATACACCACATTAATAAAAAAAGAAAAAGAAAACACATGATCATGTCAATTGATGCATAAAAGGCATTTAACAAAATCCAGCCCCCTTTCTGGAAAAAGTAAACACTTAAAAATACAAATATAATTAATTTTCAACATGACAAAGTACATATATTAAAGATCTATAGTTAACATCATATAAAAATGTGAAATCCTGAAAATTGCCCTCTAAGATTAGGAATAAGACAAGGATACCCATTGTCACCACTGTTATTTAACATTGTACTGGAAGTTCTAGCCAAAATTAGGCAAGGAAAAGAAATAAAATGCGTCCAAATTGGAAAAGAAGTAGCAAAGTTTTACCTATTTGCAGACAACATGACCCAATTTGTGGAAAATTCCTTAAAAATAAAAAACAAAGCACCTAGAACTAATAAATGACTTCAGAAAAGTGGCAGGTTAGAATATTGACATGCAAAAGTCAGTGGTATTTCTATACACTAATATTTAATAATCTGAAGAGGAAGTCAAGAAAAAATTCCAATTAATGTAGGAAATTAAAAAATCTGGAAATAACTTTAACCAATGATATAAAGGACTTCAATAGAAAACTACAAAACATTACTAAAAGAAATTAAAGAAGATCTAAAAAAATGGATGGATAATCTGGTGTTCTTGGAATGGATGACTAAATATTGTGATGACATCAATTCTACCCAAACTTATATATAGATTCTACACAATATCAACCAAAATTCCAAAAGCTTCTTTGCAGTAATGGAAAAGCCAGTCATCAAAGTTCTGTGAAAAGGCAAATCCTTCAAAAAAGCCAAAAACATCTGGATAAAGAAGAGCAAAACTGGAGAGCTCACACTTCCCAATTTTAAAACATATTACAAAACCATATCAGTAAAAAACATAGTACTAGCACAGGAACAAACATGTAGACTAATGGAATTGAATTAAGAGTTCAGTCATAATCATTCTAATCTATGGCCAATTGTGTTTTGGCAGGGGTGCCAAGTCTACTATATTGGGAAAAAATAATGTCCTCAATGAATGATGCTGGGAAAACTAGATACCTGTATGCAGAAAAATGAGGGTAGACCCCTATCTCATAATACATACTACACTTAACACAAAATTGTTCAAATAACTAAATATAAAGATAATATATATAAATATATTATATATATATATTATATATATATAAATATATATAAAGAAATATAAATATAAGAGCAAAACTATAAAAATCCTAGAGGAAAGCATAGAAAAGCATCTTTAGGACCTTGTGTAAGGCAGTGCCTTAGACTTTACAACAAAGCATAAGCAATAAAAGAAAAAAAAATAAATGGGACTACCTAAAAGGATTCATTATGAAAATAAAAAGTCAACTGTGTTTGAAGATTTTGTGTACAACAGAAAATTATATTCTTAAATGTATCCATTCCTTTGGGTGTAAACCTATTGTAAATGGGACCTTCCTTTTGATTAGATTACTTTAGTAAGGCAAGACTCAGGGTAGATCTTAATCCTCTCACTGGAGTCCTTTACAATGGGAAGAATTTGGAGAGACAGAGAGAGAGAAAAGACCCAGGAACACAAAGAGGAACCTCCACAATCTGAGAGAGAAAGCCATGAGAGCAAGTACCTGAAATCAGTGCAACCCAGGAGAGAGAAAGCCACAGAGAGAAAAAGCCACAGGAGCTTAAAAAGAATTTCCTAGAAGCTGAGAAAGAAATTCCTGGAAAGCAGAAGCTGAAATCTATGGAATTCAGGAGAGAGAAAGCCAGAGGAGCAGAGAGAAAGCTGGAGGAAGCCAGAAGCTGAAAGCAACAAGATCCAGAGGAGAAGACAGAGACAGGAGGATGAGAGTTGCCTGAAGATGCCTTAATTTGGATACCTTTCTCAGGCTTGGAAGTATAACTTATCAGTTAATAAGTCCCCATTGTAAAAGCCAATCCATTTCTGGTATATTGTCTTGGTACCTTAGCTAAAACAACAACCTACAGAGTAGGTGAACAATTTTGGAAATTTCTGATAATTCTTAATATATAGGATATATAAGAAATCCTATAACCTAAGACCAAAAAGGCAAACAAAGCAATTTAGAAATGGGCAAAAGACTTGAATAGATAATTCTTCAAAGAAGATATACAAATGGCCAAAATGCATATGAAAATGTGCTCAACATCATTAAAAATTGAGGAAATGCAAATCAAAACTACAATGGGATACCATTTTGAACCCCATAGAATAACTTACTTTAAATAGTGGAATATAGTAAGTGTTGGAGAGAATATGAGGAAATAGGAATACTCATTCATTGTTAGTAGAGATGTAAAATAGTGCTGCCACTGTGGAAAACAGTTTGGTAGTTCCTCAGAAAGTTAATTATAGAATTACCATGTAATCTGGCAATCCCACTTCTAGGTATATATTCAAAGTATTTTAAATCCGGGACTCAGATTGATATTTGCACACTGATGTTCATGGCAGCTTTGCTGTATATTGAAGCAACCCAGTTACCCATCAAGAGATGAATGGATAAACAAATGTGATCTAAACATATAATACAATGGAATAATATTAAGCCTTAAGAAGTAATGAAGTTTTGATACAAGTGACAAACAGGTTAACCTTGAAGATATCATGTTTAGTGAATCAAGTCTAACACAAAAGTACAGCTATCATATGACCTCACTGATATGAAATCATTGGAATAAGCAATGGGTTGGTTTATCAATGGGAATTTATTAGCTTACAGTTTGAGGCTGAGAAAAAAATGTCCAAATCAAAGCATTATCAAGGCAATGCTTTCTTCTCAAAGGCTGGCTCCCAGGGATCCTTGACTCCTCTGCCACATGGCAAGGCACATAGCAGTGACTCTGGTATTTCCCTTCTCTTCCAGTTTTCATTGTATTCACCTTCTTGCTTCCATAGCGCTCTCTCTCTCTCTCTCTTTCTCATTCTTTCTGCATTCTTCACATTTATAAAGGACTCTAGTAAGAGGATTAAGACCCACCCTGGGGCCACTCCTTAACTGAAATAACCTCAACAAAAAGTCTGACTTATAATACGTTTACACCCACAGGAATGGATTAGTTTTCAGAACATAATTTTTTGCAGTAAATACAATTCCAAGCAGCCACAGTAATGGATCATGATGATGGTAGCACAATATTTTTAATGTAACCAGTTAATTATATACTTGAATGTTGTTAAAATGAGAATTTTTTGCTTTTATTTATATTATTAGAATAAAAAACTTCTTAATAACCATTGCACAAATAGTGAACTGTAATGTAAACCACGGACTATAGTTCAATAGTATAATTATAATAATATTTTTTTCATCATATGTGACAAATGTAAATTTTTAATAATAGGAGAACCTGAGAGTGTGGGGGGTATATGGGAACTCTGTATTTTCTGCCTGAATTTTCTGCAAACCTACTATTTTCCTAATAAAAAAGTGCCCCCTCACAAAATAACATTGCTCAAATTATTGGATAATGAATCTGTGTCCCATACCAGACATTGAATATCTCAAAAGCAGTGCAAAGGCACATTGCTTTGAACAAGGTAGGGTGGGACACTGATGAGTGTTCACTAACTTTAGCAAACAATAAGATATTAATGTCCTAAAGAGTTATTGGATTTTCACAAGATTATACAGTTAAAGGGGGAAAAAGAGGGAAGAAACACTTTCATGATTCTCAGTACAGTGCTCTTCCCACTATAGCATGCTACTTCCTGAATGAGATCTGTTAGAATATGGAGTTTTGAGAGGAGAAATTATCATATTATTTCTGTAGGAAATAATGTTATTCATGCCTTGAAGCTTCATGTTAGTATATCAAGAAAGAACCCTGTCTGACCAGAAATGCATCTTAATTGAAACATCACTATATAAATGCAAAACTCAGGCAAAAGCTTTTATTGTCTCTTGCAAGAAGAGGTAATGATGACACTCAATATGGCATATATTAATAGTGCTCTTTCCTGAATTACATATATATTTTACACTAATCAAAACCTAACCCTTTTGACAATTCACTTTCTTTGAATTTTTATCCAAGTAACTGCCCATCTCAGATTAACACAGAGAATCCAGATGACCTAAAGAGCTTTACATCTCCAAATGTTAAGCTAATTAATTCTGATTCTTTATTCAACTCTATCTTATATTTATTATGATGACTTGACCTTCCCTGGTAGCAGCTACCGGCAGGGCAAACAGTCAAGGTAGCAAGGCTACCTTGCTAATAACTCAGTAAGCCAATTTACAAAAGCTACCAAACTGAAAGAATGAACTGAAAGAATTCAACAGGGCAAACAGGATTGAGGTTGGAACAGTGTATTCTCAGTTGGACTCTATGCTCCATCATATTGGATGTACATGTATTATTTGATCACTTCACTCCTATGGTCTTGATAATGTAAACACTTTAAAGTTTTCTTTTCATTTTCTTTTCTATTTGTCAGAACATCTTACCAACCAATGAATATTTTCCTTAAACTACAAATACAACAAAATGTATTTTTACTAAATGATCAATATATATATATTATATATATATATATATATATACCTGAGAATCACAGATATTTCACACAGAAAATTGTACCCAATAGTTACCATTTCAAGATTTTTTAAAAAGATGTTCAGAGCAAGGTTTGAAAAATTATTGCACATAAGCCAAATCTAATCCTCAGCTTGTTTTTGTAAATGACAGTTCATTGAAACATAATCACACCAATTCATTTCTATATATTCTATGGCTGCTTTCATGTTGTAATGAAGTTGTGACAGAGATCTTATAGTCCAAAAATAATAAAATATTATCTATCTGGCTTTCTATAGAAAAAGTTTGCTGACCCTGGTTATAAAGTGTTTCACTGTAGTTTTATTACTCACTCATGTAACACAATGAGGAATAAAACATGGTAACATTATAACAATTATATGTCAATTATATGTCAAGATAATTGCTCATGATAACATTATAAAAATTATATGTCAAGGCTTTATAAAACAACTTGCCCTTACCAAAGAACATAGCAGCATAGTAGGAGGAGGATTTTATAGTAATTCAGTACTTTTAAGAAGCTTTTGCCAATTGAAAGGCAGGGATTGTGTTCTGGATTAGCTATAAATAATGGAAAGCTAGATTTTATTTCTTTCTTCCTTGGGGAATTTCGACTAAGTACTTCAACAACAACTTTATCAGAATTTTCAGCTTGTGGCAAGCCCTGTGGAGTGTGGACTTGCCGAAATCCATTGTCACTTGAGCCAATTGCTTAAAATAAATCTCTCTCTCTTTGTATATGTGTGTGTGTGAGAAAACATGTGTGCACATACTCTTGGCTCTATTTTTCTTAAAAACCCTAACACACAAGCGTTTTATATGCAATGTCTTGAAAATTACATACATCAATTCTTCTGACACTCCATTTTCCACTGGTCAAAACAAGCCAATAATATGGCTTGTTCTATCTTGCTGGCTGCTGAAATGCAGATACCAAGAAACATGTTGGCTTTTAACAATGGAAATTTATTAACTTACAAGGACATACTTTTAAGGCTCAGAAAAATGTCCAAATCAAGGCATCCTCAGGTGATGCTTTTTCCCTGAAGGACAGTTGCTGGCAATCCTGGACACTCTGTCACACGGCAAGGCACATGGTGGCATCAGCTAGGTTCTCCCTCTTACAGGATTCATAGATTTCAGCTTCCTGCTTCAATGGCTTCCTCTCTCTTTGTCTGAATTTCGTTCTCTTATAAAGGACTTCAGGAAGAGGATTAAGATCCACCCTGAATGAGGTGGGTCACATTAAAATAAGATCATACTTACCAAAAGATATTACTCACAATGTGTCCACACCCACAAGAATAGGTTAACTCTAAGAACATCCTTTTCTGGGGTCCATACAGATTCAAACCATCACATTCCTACCCTCTGGTCCCCAAAAAGTCAAGTTCTTTCCATATGCAAAATACATTCATACAATCACACCATTTCAAAAAAAACCTTAAGTCATTTCAGTAACAATATTAAGAAGAAAGGCTCATCAAATTCAGTTCTAAGTGTGGTCTGTCCTGGGACACAATTCCCTTCCAGTTGTGTTCCTGTGAAACTTAGAAAAAAGGTTATCTGCCTCCAGTGTGCTATGAAAAGACAGTGAAAGAATAAAAATTCCAATTTCCAGGGGGAAAAATTGGAAGGAAAACAGGGGATACAGACACCAAACAGTTCCAAAACCCTGCAGTGCATACTCCATTAGAGTTCAAGGTCTAAGAGTCATCTATAGAACAATGCTTTTTCCTCTGGCCTTGATGGAATGGCAGCCTTACCCTTTCTAACAGCTTGTGCAGTGGACATGCTCTCCCCAAACAGTAGGGTGGCAGCTCCATCTTCAAGCACTGGGGTGATGGTTATGATCTCACTTCACACTCGTTATGCATTTGGGTGGTGGCCAGCCTCTCTGCAATCACCCAAGCAATTGAGAAACCTGTGACAGTAACACTCTTCCTGAATAATGGGGTGGAAGGCCTGCCTTCTCCAAGTGCCAGGGCATACTCTACCTTTCCACATACGTGAGTGGATCCACTCTCATGGGACACATGGGTGACCCAAGATGTCTTCCATGTTACTGCCTTTGAAGTAATATTTCTTCAGTCTGTCCCTTTTCTATCCCTTTCAGTACAGGTTGCCAGTGGTTCTGTTCATAGACTTTAAAACACTTGCCAGTTTTACATGTAGAACACAGGGGTCCAAACCATCAAACAGTAGGACTTTCCACAGTTACTTCCTGAATAGCTGCACCTACAATCATGACTCGCACTGAAATGGCTGACTGTTTCCATGTCCATTTAAATCCTCACAGGAAGCACTATTTTCTTGGAACTCACTTTGTGGAAGTTCAGAATTTTCCAAACCATCTGGTTTCTTTGTGTCCAGTAATTCAGTTCTCAGCTTATCTCTTCCCTCTCACATTTTGCTGAAAGCTGCAAGGAGAAATCAGGACACACTTTCCAAATTTAGTTTAGAAATTTCCTCAGCTAAATATGCAAGCTCATCACTTTCAAATTCTGCTTTCCATCTGACATCAGGACTCAATTTTGCCAAGTTCTCTGCCACTTTAAAACAAGGGTCATCTTTCTTTCAGTTTGCTATGACATATTCATTATTTCTGCCTTAGGCCTCATAGGAAGTACCTTTAGCATCCATATTTCTACCAGTAGTCTCTTCAAAGCAATCTAGGCCTTTTCTATCAAGCACCTCACAATCGTCCCAGAATCTTCCCTTTACACATTTGTAAAGCTGTACCCCCATTTTTTATATTTTCAATAGCAACCTCCCTCCCCCCCCCAACAGTACCAAAATCTGTTTTAGTTTGCTAGACTGCCAAACTGCAGATAGCATGAAACAGGTTGGCTTTTAACAATGGGAATTTATTGAACTGAAAGTTTACAGTTTTGAACCTGAGACAAACCTCCAAATCAAGACATCATCAGGTGATGCTTTCTCCCAAAAGATTGGCTGCTGGCAATCCTGGTCTCCTTTGTCACATGGCAAGGTAAATGGTGGCATCAACTGGGTTTTCCCTTTCCTTCCCAGTTTAATTGATTTTAGCTTATTATTTCTGTGGATTCCTCTCTCTTTTTCTAAAATTCATTCTCTTATAAATTACCTAAATGAGGTGGGTCCTACTCACCAAAAGATCTTATTTGCAATGGGTCTTAACACCCACAGGAATGAATTAAGTTTAAGAACATAATTTTCTGAGGTCCATATAGATCCATACCATCACATGACCCTATATGGTGCAAGGAATCTTAGAAATGCAGTTTCTGGATAATGGCTACTTTCCAGCAATGCTTCTCTACTATGTAATGGATCTGTATATTAGATCCATCTCTATACCACATGTGTTTAAAAAGTTGTTAGATGATAAGAAAATAGATTATAATCCCAAAGACTCTTAACAGTCAATCTTTTTTTATCTACAGCTATTGGAAATTCTCTTACTATCTATAATTATCTATCTGGTGTCTTGATTGTTTGCAAATATATCCCATGTTCTGTAAAGAGTGTCTGTTCTTTTTTATTTTTTGACATTTAGCAGCATAGTGATTTTTAAAATTACATCTTTATTACAGAAGTTGTGAACTTACAAAACAACCATATGCATGTATAGAATTCCCATACAATACCCCTTCACCAACACATCACATCGTGATGGAACATTTGTTACAGATTATGATATATCATCAGGCTATTACCACCAACCATGGTCCATAGCGTGCATTTAGTACACTTTTTCCATACCCTCAGTTATCACCACAGTACATCTTTGACATTGGTGCAAGATTACAGTATTGCTGTTAGCCACAGTCACACCAATTGTATTTATCCCATGCTTTTCCACATTCCAACCACCATGCAATAGTGACATACATCTGACCTAGCTCACAGGACACTCTTGCATTTGTACCATCAACCACAATCTTCATCAAACTCTGGGTTCACTGTGTCATTCAGTCCCTAGATTATTCTCTAGATTTCTTTCATTTGACATTTACATCCCCAGACTACCCTTTTCAGCCTCAATCCCATTTATAAACCAGCTGCTACTCAGTATAATGTGTTATAATCAACTCTATCCATTTCCACACTTCTACAGTCAAGTTAATTAAAACTTATATATATGTCCAGCATCAAAGTCCTTCTAAGCCCACCTCCTATCTCCTAATAACCTATACTCTAAGTTTTAATTCCATGCCTTTATTCTTTGTATTGAGTTCCTATTAGTGAGACCATGCAATATTTGTCCTTTTACGTCTGACCTACTTCACTAGGCATAATGTAATGTCCTCAAGATTCATCCATGTTATCATATGTGCCCCAATTTCATTTCCTCTTACTGCATTCCATTCCATTCATTGATTGATGGACACTTGGGTTGTTTCAGTCTTTTTTGCAATTGTGAATAAGGCCGCTACGAACATCGATTTGCAGATGTCTGTTCGTGTTACAGTTTTCAGTTCTTCTGGATATGCACCTAGTAGAGGAATTAATTGGTCATGTAGCAGTTCTGTATTTAGCTTCCTGAAGAACTGCCAAACTATCTTCCACAGAGGTTGAACCATTTTAAAATCCCACCAACAGTGAGGTAGTGTTGCTATTTTTCCACATTCTCTCCAGCACTTAGTGTTTTCTGGTTTGTTTGTTTGGTTGTTTTGAATAATGGGAATTCTATACAGCTTTAGATGATATCTCATTGTAGTTTTGATTTGCATTTCCTTAATAGCTGGTTATATGGAACATTTTTCATGCATTTTTTTGCCATTTGTATTTCATTTTTGGAAAAATGTCTATTTAAGTCTTCTGCCCATTTATAAATTGTATTGCTTGCTCTTTTATTGTTGATTTGTATGATCCCTTTATATAGGATGGAAATCAAACCCTTAATGTTAGATGGTTTCCAAATTTTTTGTCCCATTCATTGGGCTGCCTTTTCACCATCTTGATGAAGTCCTTTGAATCACAAAAGTGTTTAAGTTTGAGGAGGTCCCATTTATCCATGTTTTCTTTCATTGCTTGTGCTTTAGGTGTAAGATTTAAGAATCTACCACAAGATTTTGAACATGTTTTACTGTATTTTCTTCTACGACTTTCATGGTTCTTATTTTATATTTAGGTCTGTGTTCCATGTTGAGTTAATTTTTGTATAAGATGTGAAATAGGGGCCCTCTTTCTTTCTTTAATGGCTGAATAGACTGCTCTGCACCAGATAGGTGGGTTTGAAAGGCTTGCCAAAAATTACTTGATCATAGATGTAAGGGTCGGTTTCTGAACCTAAATTCAGTTCTATTGGTCTGTGTGTCTATCTTATGCCATTAAATGGCTTTTTTTTTTTTCTTTTTTTTTTTTTTTTTTACCATTGTAGCTAGGCAATATGATTTAAAGTTTAGAAATGAGAGTCCTTCAACTTTGCTTTTCCTTTTTAAGATGTTTCTGGTGATTCGGGGCCCCTTATCCTTCCAAATAAATTTGATAATTGTGTTTTCTATTTGTTTGAAAATTGCTGGTGGAATTTTTATTGGGATTGCATTGACTCTATATATCAATTTGAGTAGAATTGACATCTTAATGATATTTAGTCTTCCAGTCTGTAAGCATGGAATGTTCTTCCAATTATTTAGGCCTTTTAAAAATTTCTTTTAACAATGAGCTGTAGTTTTCTGAATACAAGTGCTTTACATCATTGGTTAAGTTTATTCCCAAATATTTTGGATTTACCTGTTATATTTTACTTTCACCACTCTTTTGACACTTTTAGTTACTTCTATTGATATAATCTTCATTTCTATATTCTCTTCCAAGCCTCTCTCTCCTGTCTTTTCTTTTCAGGCTGTAGCACATCCTTTAGTATTTCCTGCAACGCAGGTCTGTTGGTTACAAACTCTCTCAGTTTTTGTTTATCTGTGAATATTCTAAACCCACCCTCATTTTTGAAAGACAATTTTGCTCAATATAAGATTTCTCTTGCAGTATCTTAAATATATCATACCACCACCTTCTTTCCTCCATGGTTTCTGGTGAGAAGTCAGCACTTATACTTATTGGTTACATCTTATATGTTATGCATTGCTTTTCTCTTGCTGCCTTCAGAATTCTCTCTTTGTCTTTGGCATTTGACATTCTGATTAGTATGTGTCTCAGAGCTGGTCTACTTGGATTTTTTTCTGATGATAGTATGTCATACTTCTTGGACGTGGATATCTTTGTCCTTCAATAGGGTTGAGAATTTTCTACCATTATTTCTTCAAATATTCCTTCTGCCCTTTTTCCCTTCTCTTCTCCTTCTGGGATACCCACGACATGTATGTTTGCACATCTCTTGCTGTCCTTTAGTTCCCTGAGATCCTGTTCAATTTTTTCCATTCTTTTCTTCATCTGTTCTTTTGTTTGTTCACATACACAGGCCATTTCTTCTTGGTTACTAATCCTTTCTTCTGCCATCTCAAATCTGCAACTATATGATTCCAGTGTATTTTTTATTTCATTTATTGCACCTTTCATTCCCACAAGATCTGCTATTTTTCTCTCTATGCTTTCAAATTCTTTGTGCTCATCCAATATCTTCTTTTTTTTTTTTTAATTATCCGCCAATATCTTCTTAATATCCTTAATTTCTTTAGTCATCTCGTTGAATTTATTAAGGAGATTTGTCTGAACATCTGTGATGAGTTGTCTCAACTTCTTTATGTCATCTGGAGTCCTGTCTTGTTCCTTTAACTGGGCCATATCTTCTGTTTCTTGGTGTGAATTGTAATTTTTGTGTGTGTGTCTTGGAATCTGGCATACTATAGTATTTATTCTGGGTACAGTTTTTCTATTTGGTTTAGAGCTTCCTGCCCTTTCTGCTTTGCTGGTTGTGTAGTAGGAGCCAAGGATATATTTGGTTCTATAAGCTGTGGAGGCTCAAGCTGTCCTCATTGCCCCAAGAACTGATGGAGCTTCTCCCAACTTTCTCCTTTGCCAAGGTAGGGACAGAGCCACATCTGTGTGGTATAATCCAACTCATGCAGGCCTAGATTGTAGTTGTCCAGAGAGAATGATGGAGCTTCATGACCCTTTCTCCCCTGTCTGGGAGGGCAGGGATGGAGCTGCAAGTGAGGGCAGCATTCAATGCAGTGCAGATCCAAGATAACTGCAGTTGCCCCAGTAGAGTTCTGATTATTCAGTCTGTGCCAGCTGAACATATGTGGGGTTACCTGGATAGGCTGGTGCAGGGCCCATCAGCTTCCTCCCTGCTAGAGGTGGGGCTGAAGCCTAGGTTAGGGCTGCAGGCCAATGTAGGTGAAAGAAACCAGTCTCTAATGTCACTGTGATTTTCAGTCAGCCTGGCTTCCCCTCATTCTGGGGGTGGAGTCCTAATGGCACTACCAGCCTCCTTCTGATTTGGACAGGCTCATACTTTAGCTGTTCTTAGGGTTATACTTTAGCCAGCCAAATTGACTAATCAGTAGCTGATATTGGTGGCCAACCATCTCTTCCTCCCCTGTTTTGGGGGAATAGAGCTTCCAATTCCTGCCACAGAATAGCTCCTGGGGTGGCTTGTGCTTCCAAAGTAGGATGATCACCGTGGCATGGCAGGTAGTTTTCTGGAGAGGCTGGTGCAGCTCTCTGCAGCTTCCTCCCCGCCCGAGGTGGGCCTGGGGCTTAGGCTAGAGAGGCAATCTGATCAAGATGGAAAGAAGCCGGTCCCTACCAGCACTGTGATTTTCAGTCAGCCCCATTTCCACTCATGGCAGGTGCAGAGTTAAGATGGCAGCTACTGGCTTCTTTCTAACTTGGACAGGTTCAAACTTTAGTTGTCCTTAGGATTATACTGTAGCTCACTGAATCTACTAATCAATAGTTGAAATTGGAGCCCAACCTTCTCTTCCTCCCCCATTTTTGTGAATTGGAGCTTCCAATTCCAGTGGTGGAACAACTCCCAAGGTGGCTTGTGACACCAGTGGAGGATGGGCCCTGCCTCCATGGCGTGCAGTACTCTACTTATGAATCTTCTCTGCAGATGGGCAGTATCCTCCTTCCATTCTTTCAAGGTTGTTGCAGGATGTACTTCTGGTCTCCTGGAGCCCCCAAAACAATTGCTTTTGATAGCTCTGGGTGATTACTAACTGCCCTGTATTAGGAGCTGATTCTAGGAGCTCCTTACTCTCCCACCATCTTGCTGGTTGTTTCTGTATGTGTTTTTTGATTGAAGAGTTTAGTCTATTAACATTCAACATTATTATTGTAAGGGCAGTTCTGATTAAACCCATTTTGTCATATTTTATTTTCACCACTTTTTTTTTTTTTTTGAGTTTTAGGAATCTTCTTTTTTAATTTTATTGATACATATTAATAAAGCATATAATTCATCCAAAGTGAACAATCAATTGTATTTGATGTAATCACATATTTGTGCATGCATTACTTCATTTGTTATTATAGCATTTTCATTATTTCAATAATAATAATAATAATGAACAGAAAACTGACAAACAAGAACACACTTCACCTCTAAATCTCTCTATGTTTCCCCTGTTGTACATAGCTGTTATTTCTGGCTATTATTGCAAAATTATTTATTTATTTATTATGAAGTTTTATTGAGATATATTCACATGCCATACAATCTATCTAAAGTGTAATCACAATGTTGTGCATTCATCATCAAAAAACTTTTAGAATTATTTCATTACTCCGAAAAAGAAAAACTCCACATGCCTTAGCATGCCTTCCCTAGCCCTACATAACGACTCATCAAATTTAATCTATAAATTGGTTTATATTACATTTTGTATAAACGGAATCATACAATATGCTAAACAATATATTTAGTTCATAGTAAGGTAGTCATACGGTATTTGTTCCTTTGTGTCTGGCTTGCTTCACTCAACATAATGTGTGCCAGGTTCATCCATGGTGTCATATGCTTTATGACTTCATTTCTTCTTACTGTTGCATACTATTCCATTGTTCACCACTCTTTCTAAACTTTTGGTTACTTTTACTGATATAATCTTCACTTCTAGACTCTCTTCCAAGCCTCTCCTGTCTTTTCTTTTCAGGCTGTAGCACACCTTTTAGTATTTCCTGTAAAGCAGTTCTCTTGGTTACAAACTCTCTCAGTTTCTGTTTGTCTGTAAATATTCTAAACTTGCCCTCATTTTTGAAAGACAATCTTGCTTGATATAAGATTCTTGGGGAAGCGGCTGTGGCTCAATCAGTAGGGCTCCTGTTTACCATATGGGAAGCCCCGGGTTCGGTTCCCGGGGCCTCCTGGTGAAGGCAAGCCCACCCGCACGGCGTGGTTAGCTGACCCAGCGAGCACAAGCAGCAAGGGGGTGATAAATGAATAAATAAATAAAAATCTTAAAAAAAAAAAAAAAAGATTCTTGGCTGGTAGTTTTTCTCTTGGAAAATCTTAAATATATCATACCACTGTCTTCTTGCCTCTATGGTTTCTGATGAGAAATCAGTACTTAATCTTATTGGGTTCACTTATAGGTTTTACATCACTTTTCTCTTGCTGCTCTTAAAATTCTCTCTTTGTCTTTGGCATTTGGTATTCTGATTAGTATGTGTCTCAGAGTTGGTCTATTCAAATTTATTCAGATGAGAGTATGTTGTGCTTCTTTGACATGGATATCTATGTCCTTCAATAAGATTGGGAGATTTTCTACCATTATTTCTTCAAATATTCCTTTTCCTTTCCCTTCTCTTTCTGGGAATCACATCACATGTTTGTTTGCACATCTCTTGCTGTCATTTAGTTCCCTGAGACCCTGTTCAACTTTATCCATTCTTTTCTTCATCTGTTCTTTTGTATGTTCACTTTCAGAGGCCATTTATTCAAGCTTACTGGTCCTTCCTTCTGCCTTCTCAAATCTACTGTTATATGCCTCCAGTAAATTTTTAATTTCATTTACTGTGACTTTCATTCCTATAAGATCCGCTACCTTTCTATGTATGCTTTCAAATTCTTCTTTGTGTTCACCCACTGTCTTCTTAATAGCCTTAATCTCTTTAGCCATATCATTAAAATTATTAAGGAGATTTGTTTGAACATTATGATTAGTTGTCTCAAATCCTTTATGTTATTTAGAGGCTTATCTTTTTCCTTTAACTGGGCTATATCTTCCTGCTTCTTGGTATGGATTGCAATTTTTTGCTGACATCTATGCTTCTGTCTTACCAAGTATATTTATTCTGGGTGCAGTTTCTTTCTTTTTTTTTTTTTTTTTTTTTTTTTTTTT
>JAKSZT010052319.1:1568325-1622252 GCA_026826555.1 Tolypeutes matacus | reverse complement strand
TTTTTTTTTTGTTGTTTTTTTTTCCTTTTTTAAGGATTTATTTATTTATTTACTTTTATCCATTTTTACACCCCTTCCCCCTCCCCCCCATTTTTGCTGTTTCTGTGTCCATTCGCTGGGCAACTCTGTGTCCATTTTCTGCCCTCTCTTCTCATCCTTCTCCTCCTGTCTTCACTGGGATTCAATCCTTGGAATCTCTGATGTAGGAGAGAGGCATCCTGCCCGCGCAACCTTAGTTGCTGGTTTTTCGGTGCGTCTCATTTTGCCTCTCCCTTGTGTCACTCTCCTATTATGTCATCATCTTGCTGTGTGGCTTGCGGGAACTGGTGGTGCGCCCGCGCACAGGGCCTGGCGGCCCACGCACCTTCTATATATTTTTAAAATTTTTACCAGGAGGTCCCGGGGATCGAACCCAGGTCCCTCCATATGGGAGATGGACGCCAACCAGATATAGCCCCCTGCTATATCTCTTAAGGTTGACCAGAGATACCTAGAGTTACAGTCTTTTCCCATACAGGATGGACATATAATAAATCAGGCTTAGTTTATCACCAGCATTCTAAAAACCAGACCTAGGGAGGAAAACGAGGTCTGGGGACACATGCATGGTTTCTAATATAGCGAATGTTTAGCCCACCCTGATTATCACAGAATCAGGACAGTGAGAATATTCGCACAGTTTCTTTCTTTAGTGTAGCACTTTCTTGCCCTTTTTCCTTTGCTAGTGTGTAGTAGGAGCTGAGTATGTAGTTGGTGCTGTAAGCTGTGGAGGCTGAAGCTGCCCATGTTACCTCAGGAACTGATGAAGATTCTCCCACCTTTCTCCTCTGTCAAGGGTAGGGACAGAGCCACAGCTCTTTGTAATAATCTATGTCATTCAGGCCAAAACTGTCTGTAGTTGCCCTGAGAGACTGATGAATCTTCATGCCCCTTCCTCCCCTGCCTGGGACGGGGATGGAGCTGCAGGTGTTTGCAGCAATCTTTGCCATGTGGGTTCAAAATGATGGCAGTTGCCCAGATAGACTGACATAGCACCAGTCAACCCCTCTCTGCCAGGATTGGAATGGACCCTCTAGAATGTTCAACAATCTAATCCATGTGTGCTGAATGCTCCTGCAGTAGCCTTGATATGCCAAGGGAGTACTGTGTCTTCTGCCCTTTAGGGGGTGGTAATGGAACCACTGACACACAATATTTCAGTCTGTGTAGGCCAAGAGTACCTGCTGTTGCCTAGAGAGGCTGAGAAAACACCAGCCACCTCCTATCTTCTTTGAGGGCGAGGTGGATCCACAGGCACCCAATAGTTAAGTCCCTGCAGCCAAAATTGCCTGCCATTGCCAGGAAAGACTATGAAAACACTAGTCCCCTCCTATCTTATTGGATGGTGGGGTAGATCCACAGGGACCCACCAATCCAGGACATGCAAGCCACAACTGTCTGCCATTGCCCAGAAGGGCTGAGGAAACACAGATCCCTTCCTATCTTACTTGGGGGTGGGGATGGACCTACAGATATAAGGCTATTTGGTCAGTGTGGGCTGAAAGCACCTGCAGTTACCTAGAGAGGTTGAAGAAACACAGTCCCTCTCTTGTCCTATCGTAGTGGAGGTGGAGGCACAGGCACCCAACAGTTGAGTTCCTGCAGGCCAAAAGCACCTGCACTTGTCCTGAGAGGCTGAGGAAACACCAGATCCTCTTTTATCCTATTGGGGTGTGGGGATGGATCCCTAGGTGTTTGGCTACTCAGTCTGTGCTGGCCAACAGTGCCTACAGTTGCCCAGAAATGTTGGTGCAGGTCACCCCAGCTTCTTCCCTGTCAAAGGTGAGGCTGGAGCCTAGGTTAGGGCTGCAATCCAATTTGGGTGGAAAGAAGCCGGTCCCTATCCACACTATTTTCATTCAGCCCCACTTCCTCTCATGCCAGGGTCAGAGTTAAAATGATGGCTACTGGCCTTTTTCTGACTTGGACAGACTTAAACCTTAGCTCTTCTCAGGTTGCACTTTAGCCAGCTGAATTTACTTATCAGTAGCTGAAGTCAGTGTCCAACTGTCTTTGCCTCCCCCATTTTTGGGAAATGGTGTTTCCAACTGCAGCCACAGAGTAGCTCTCTAGGATGTTTGCGCCTCCACTGGAGTATGGGCACTGGCATGGAGTGCTTTACCCATGAATCTTCTCTGCAGATGGGTGATCCTCTTCTTGCATTCTTTCAAGGAAGTTCCAGGATGCTCTTCTGGTCTCCTAGGGCCCTAGAACAGGTGCTTTATATATCTCTGGGTGATTACTAACTGCCCTGTAGGATGAACTGACTCTTGGAGCTCCTTAGTCTGCCATCATCTTGTCCCCCATAGAGTGTCTATTCTTAAAGATAGGAATTCCATGTTATTCCTTTTTAAAATCTTCTTCTGAGTCTTACACTATCCATGATTGTTCAACATTATAAGATTACTACTATTTTAATTTCCACTGGATATTTTAACTGGAAAACCTGAGGGATATTTGTTTAGTTATGGTTAAATTTATTGGACTCGGACATTTTATGACATAATTCCTCTACTTCCTTGTATTGAAAGGAGTTGAAGACTGCTGTATATTATCAGCGTCAGCTCACTTTTATGAGCCTAATTACAACAATTCTGAGAAGTCACTCTTGAAGGCCATGGTCATGACATTATATTATGATGAAATGATGAAGAATCCCTTGGAAAACACAGAGATTGCATCATCAAGTGATTACTGCCTTGCTTAGCCATGAGATCATGGTTTATTTTCACTCAATTTTTGATATTCAGAAGTAGTTCCTTTTGGCCACTTAGTGGTTTTCATCAAGATGTTTTGCAATGGTTCCAAGCAAAGAGCCCATAGGTTTGAATCTATCCCAGACCAGTATACTTTTGGCACCAGGATTTCAAAAGGAAACATTCTGCTTGAAAGATGAATAATATTTATAATTGGATTTAAAATGTTTTGAGTGGAAGTATATGAAAAATTATACATTACTGTTAAATTGATAAAAGAAATAGTTATGAATGATCTATTACTTATTATTAAAAGAAAACAATGAAATTCGTGACTGTGTGAAATCACCCCTTCTTTTGTGGAAAAATGGTAAGTCCATGTAAACAAGGTGTCCAACAACAGGTATTGCACAGAACATAAAATGAGAAAAGACAAGACATACTTTGGCAATGAATCAAATAATGAATTGATACAACTTCTGTTTTTAAGGAGATCAAACCACAAGAAAACATAAGGCATCAAATAAATATAATTCTACCTATAACAGAACACTTGTATCATGTAAGCCACCAGTGCTGAGGAAAAACTCCAGATAAAAATTATCATTTTAGTTAAACACAGTAATAAATAATTGATGAGTTATCAGTTAGAGTCAATTTCCTCTTCAGGCAAATATAGACTTGAGAACTAAAAATTGTTGTAAGGTATATCCCTAGTACATGCCTTTCTCCATCTTTTCTACCTGAGACCGTTAAACTCCAAACATTCACCATTGCCTTCTGCAATCAATTCTCTAAACAAAGTGCAAGTTTGATTGCCCCAAGCAGATGTTAAGAGAGTGTTTGGGATGTGAGGTGATTATTAGGAATCAATACCTGTGAAAATAAGCAGGAGGAAACAGGACTAAGCAGAGGAAAAGTTGAACTGTGATACAGGACCAATGAGCATTTGACATACTGGAGGGAATATTGTTCGTCAAAGTTCTCCCTTTTTGGTTGAAATGGCCGGCCTTTCTGCTCCTGGCAGGATATAACCTCAGGTGAGGCAGTTGTGTGCTCCAGAGGCAGAGCCTGCAGGACCTGAGAGGTGGAAGCTGTCTGCTGACTGTAGTTCCTGCAACTGGGAGTCTCTCCTGAAGGACAGTCTGTATAATCCATTTCATGTGTACCATAAACAGCAGTTGAAACAAAGATTTTGAAATACAAAACATTTTATGTCTTTTTTGCACACAACTCTTCAATGCCTTTTTACCACAGTTATTACAAATGTACCACGAATCACAAAACATGGTATTACCTAACTCTTGTCCATCTTTCAATTTCATCTCACGTCGCTCTTCCCTTTGCTCCAGAGTTCTTCAAATAAAATTAGCTCCTACCAGTTTAATGGTTTCATATTCCCTATGCATATTAATGGTCCTTGCCCTGTCTTTACGGGACTGACTAATTTTAGTTTCTAGGCCTCAGTTTAAATGTATACATATCATATAGGCATAGGCCTTCTGGGACTGCCCACCATAAAAGCCATTCGTATGACAACACTTGTTTGTTGTTTGCCTTGTATCATATGAAACATTCTATCAGGATAGTGATCATGTCATATTTTGGCCATAAGAAGGTACTTGCAAATATGTGTTGAGTGCCATAATGAAATAAAATTTGCAATTAATAACAAAATAACTGTACAGGGCTATGCATTTTGTAACAAAGTCACATATTGTAAAACTGTCTGTGTTAGACTGTTACATACTCCAGGAAACAAACAAAAGAACATGTTCTTAATCTGCATTCCTGTGGGTGTGAACTTCCTGTAAATAGGACCTCTGGGAGATCTCATTTTCCATTAAAGTGTGGTGAAGCTGAAATACGGTAGGACTGAATCCCAATTCCTGGAGGCCTTATAAAGAGAAAGCCTGGAAAGGAGCCAGAAGCAGGAAATTAGGGGGAACTTGAAAGAGAAAGGGGAAGACATCACCGTATGACTTGAGACAGAGAGGCAAGCCAAGGAGCCCCAATATAGCATCAAACCAGCACCAGAACAATGAGGACCCAGGAGGAAGCAAGCCTTCTAGCATCTGAAACCATGTGACAATAAATTTGCCTTGTTTAAGTCAACCCCTTTGTGTGGTTTTTTTTTTTTTTCCTTACTATTATTTTATTTATTTATTTATTTTTTTTATTATGGGTAAAAATAAAAATTCTCACAATACATACAAACATTTGCAAAATGATATATAAATATATATGCATATATGTGTATTTGCTTACAAAAATGTTATTTATATATATATATATATATATATACACATATATTTTTAAGAGGTGCTTAGATTACCCAAAATATTACACGGAACCCACTGGGATTCCCATGTTGCCCACCTCCCACACCTCCTACTACATCCCACACAAACATCTCCCACAGTGTGGCCCACCAGGATGTGTGGGTTTTTTGATAACAGTTCTGACAAACTAAGTCATCATCCTTGGGCTGAAAATGAAAATAAGAAATATACAGAATTGAATGATAATGGAGTAGTTTCCTTTTAAAAATTGTGGCTCATGGTCAATATACTACTTAAGTGAACATACAAAGATGTAAATGTATGTTTTAAGAAAGGAATGGGCTATGTATTCAACTCCAATGTTGGGGCAGAGAGGGGGAGACTAAGCATTAGATTTTGGAAGAAAACAATGAAATGGAGAACAACAGAGCAAAAACAGCAACAAATGTAGACACAATTCACAATACTAAAACATAGTTCTTTCAAGATATAATAAGATAAATATAAGATAAATAGATTTCAGCAAGATTGACCCCAAATAAATAAAATAATGTACAGAAAAGAAATACAGAGGGTAAAAGAAGAAATAATAGGCACAGTGATAAAATAGGGAGATCATATGGAAAAATCGATATGAATTTATTCCTGAAAATTATAACATGCCAAAATTAGCACAAAAATAATGCTTATGAAAAAAATTTTATGAAAATAAAGTAATCAAAACCCAAACTCTTGTTATTCTAATCAAACTTTCAATTTATCTCTTAATCAAATTGTTCCAAAATTTTTAAAAAGAGGAAAGAATATTTTCCAAGCCATTTCATAAGACCCAAATGATCTTGCTTCCAAAACCAAATAAACACAATGCATAAACAGTGAACAACAACAACAAAAACCACTGCAGGCTCATTTTGCTGAGAAATGTAGCTATTACAATTTGAAATGAATATTAGGTAACAAATTTCAATAGTGCATGTAATAAGTAGTTTATGTTGAAAAAAGATTTAATTACTGGAATGTGAGTATGTTTAAATCTCATTAAAAAACATTCTAGAGAAGGGTTGTGGCTTAAGCCATTGAGTGCCTGCTTCCCACATGGGAGGTGCTGGGTTTGATCCCTGGTGCCTCCTAAAAAAACAAAGCAAAATAGAACAAAACAATAAGCAAAGAAATGAAATTAAAAAAACCAACTCAGGGAAGACGATGTGGCTCAGTGGTTTAGCGCTGGCTTCCTACATACAAGGTCCCTGGGGCTCATTCCCCAGCCCCAGTACCTCAAAAACAAAACAAAACAAAACAAACCCCACAATCTATTAATTATTTGTTGCAGAAAAATATAATAACCTAAATAGGCCCATGATCTATTTGTGATGAGGACACTTAGTAGAAGACTCTACCTTGGTATATTAATGTTGACTTTTATTTATCAACAAATATTATACTTAATGAAGAAACTTTATGGATGTTCCCTTTAGCATCAACAATAAGAAATGATTATCCACTAACCCTTCTACTGTTATGTTATGTTTGAGGCCCTTGCCAACTTTATATAGAGAGAAACAAAATAGAAGTTTGTTATTGTTTGTGCATGATAGTCATTTTACTGAAAAAATCCTAAAGAATAAACAAGTTGTTAGAATTAGTTAAACCATTTAGGAAGACTGTAGGAATAAAATAAGGACAAGCCTAACATGCCAAATTCAATATCACTTTCCTACATCAGCAACAATGCAATGGAAAATGCAAATAAGAGGGAGGTAGGATTCATAAAAACAAATGAAATTATAACATTTCTGGGAATTATGTTACTGAAAAGAAATAGAAACTTTTAGAGAAACTTTTAAAACTCTCATAAAAAAGAGATAATATTATTTGAATTAGGGTTTCTGAGCCTAGACAATAGTGACTTTATAGACCCCATTATTCTTTTTTATGCAGGAAAGTTATTCATATTTTAGGGTGTTAAGCAGTAGCCCTCGTCTAGATTTCAGTAGCATCTCTCCATTTGTGACAGTGAAAAATGTCTTCAGACAACACCAAATGTCCCCAAGAGCAAAATAGAGAATAATACAGTTAGAGTGATAATCCATACTCTTGAAAGAGGAAATCTAATAATATAAAGGGACATCTTATCACCACAAAGTAATCCATGATTTCAATGAAATGAAAACAATTATTCTATTTTAAGAACCTTTGAAACTTACTCATATATACACCAATACAAAGTGATGAGTATCTAAGTTAACTAAAAAAAAAATACCGTAAGAAGGGGGACTTACCAAGAGAGAGAAAAAAAATGTCAAAGTCAAACATTAATAATAAAAATAATAAATAAATAATAAATAGTGTGTCAACTCAAAAAGAGAAAATTAGTGTTTTGATTTGCATTTCTCTAATGACCAGTGGTGATGTGCATCTTTTCATGTGCTATATTGCCCATTTGTATATCATCTTTAGAGAAATGCTTAAGTCCTTTGCTCATTTTGTAATTGGGAAATTTGCCTTTTTGTTGAGTTGTAGCAGTTCTTTATATGTATCCTGGATATTAAACTCTTATCAGATATACAGTTCATAATTATTTTCTCCCATTGTTGAGGTTGTATTTTCATTTTCTTGATAGTGTCCTTTGATGTACAAAAGCTTTAAATTTTGACAAAGTTAATTTTTTCTATGTTTTTTTAATGCTTTTTGATGCCATATCTGAGGAATCACTACAAAATCCAAGATTATGAGGTTTCCACTATGTTTTCTTCCATGAGTTTTATGGTTTTAGCTCTTATGTTTAGATCCTTGATCCATTTAGAGTAATTTTTTGTATGTTGTGTGAGACAGGGGTCTAATTTCATTCATTTGTATGTGGACATCCATTTTCCCTAACACCAATTGTTGAAGAGAGAATTCTTATCCCACCAGCATTACTATCATTAAAAAAAAAAAAAAAAAACCAACAGAAAATAATGAATATTGACAAGGGGGAAGAGATATAGGAACACTTATACATTGCTGATGGCACTGTAAAATGGTACAGCCACTGCAAAAATCAGTTCGGTGGTTCCTCAGAAAGTTGAAAATAAAATTACCATATGATATGGCAATCCCACTTCTTGGTATATTCCTAAAAGAATTGAAAGCAGGGACTTGCGCAGATATTTGTACACCAGTGTTTATAAAGCCTTATTTACAACAGCCAAAATTTGGAAGCAACCCAAGTGATTATCAACAGTTGAATGGATAAATAAAATGAGGCATATACACACAATGGGATATTATTCAGCCCTGAAAAGGAACGAAGGTCTGATACATGCTGCAACGTGGATAAACCTTAACTACATCATGTTGAGTGAAATAAGCAAGACACAAAAGATAAATATAGTATGATCTCACTGATATGAAATACTTAGAAGAAGCAAACTTTACGGAGACAGACATTGTTTTCTGGATTAGCAGGGGCAGGTGTGTGGTAACATGGGAATGGAAGTTATAGCTTCAAGAGTGCATTGTTTCTGTTTGAGGTGATAAAAAAGGAGGGGTTATGAATATCAGTATAATATTGTGAATGTAATTAATACTACTGAACTATGCACTTGAATGTGGTTAAAATGGGAAATTTTGTGCTCTATATCAATTACTATAGCAAAAAGTTAAAGAAAGAGGCGGGGGGGGCAGAGAGAGAGACAGAAAAATTATTGGGGGAAAAAAGAAAGCTTACAATAGCCACAGGTAGAAGGTACAAGGAGAAATTGACAGTACTCTAGTATAGGCACCAATATTTTATATGTTGGGAAAGATCAGAATGTTTAGCATATGGTATTAGGAAACTTAAATTATCATATAGAGAAATTATATTTCTTCTTAGTAGTACACATAAAATTTGATTCTAGTTGTATTAAAGCCTTAATTATGAGACTGAATACTATTTAAATAATATATAAAATTGTAGCATACCTTCGTGACCTGGATTGCAAAAGAACTTTAACGAAACTTCAGAAGCACTAAAATAAAGCTAGGAATATGCTAAGTATGATTACATAAAAAATATTTCTTCATTCATTAGATGGGCGTATTGTCAAAGTTAACAAATGCATAACAGAATATGAAAATACTCTTAAAATAGCCATAAATGACAAGGATCCATATATGGCATGTGCAGAGAACTACTACAAACCAAAAATTTAAAGATAAGATAAAAATAGAAAAAAATGAGCAAAGGAAACCAAAAGTCAGTTTACAGAAGGAGAAACACTGAAAGCTAAGAATGTATTAAAAAAATGCTCATTTTCATTTGTAAATTGAAGAAACAAGTTAAAATAACAATAAGATAGGACTTTGCCTATTGGGCTGCCAATAATCAAAGCACTGGGAAATGCCAAGTGTTACTGGGGATGTTAGTCTCACTGCTGGTTAGATTGTGGGGATTGGCAGTCATTCTTGAAAGCTCCATATGGGGACATGTACAATGTTATTCATTGCAGCACTGTTCTCAGCGAGGGTAAGGAGTTGGCAGCAATTTGATTGTCCATCATCTGGAAAGTGGATAGTTAAAATGTGGCGAATGACACCATGGAGTATTACAAAGATTTAAAAATTTGTGACTGCTATACTCATAGGATCATGGATAGAGCATACCTATGTTACACTTAGTGAAAAACAGAAGGAAAAAAAATCAGAGATAATGCAATGATATTTATTAAGCAGAAACATGCTCCCCATATTTTAAATACCTTCTTTATGCAAAGTTTTAGTTCTGTGCCCTTTTAAAATGTGATATAGCTTTTTTTCCCCAGCTACTGTCTTTGTGAATCAATTTTTGAGTTGCCTATTCTACTTGTCTGGTTTCTAATTATATTTCCATAACTGTACCTAGAATAAGCCTTGCTATATGCTGCTTATGTTCAAATTGTTCAAATATCATCTTCCTTATATCCCTACTTCCTTGTTTGCCGGTACACTGAAAATGTGTGATACATGGAAAATATAATATCCAGTATGTTGTGCTTTCAAAATGCCTCGTTACCAACTTTCCTTCTCCAAGTTTTCACATATGTCCAAGAAAGTCCCTTAAAACTGAGAATACATGTTCCCCCTGAAATATATCTCCTGTTTTCATATTAACATCTGACAATATCTAGAAAACAAAGGGATCTGTAAATGGGTTCCTAATCACATGAGAAATGGAAGGGAACAGTATTATGACTGATTGAAAAACACTGGCTGAATTAAAAGGAAAAAGACCCCTAATCTATATAATGCTCAGTTTATGAATCTTTAACTCAGGGGGACAGATGAGATAGGAAAGTATTATCTGATATGTTCAATTTTTCTACTTCATATAAGGAATTGGGGTAGCATATAAACATACCCTAAGGCCAGAATAAGTTTTCTCACAATCCAACCACATCTGTCTTAGGAACAGTATCCACCACACTTCAAATGTTTTAATTCTTTCTCTTTCTTGCTCTTTCTCTCTCTCCTTTCCTTACTCCTTGAGTGAAAGAGAATTGTATTAGACACAAAGAAAGAAAGAAAATTATTTAACTCACACATGTAAACCTATAGATATAATATTTTAGGAAAAAAATTGGCTATATCTGCATTTGGGCTGTAAGCCTAATGCTATTTAAGTTCCTTTTCCTATTTAAAGTCATTTTGTTATTTTTAATACTTTGTTGTCCCTATTCAATTTTTTTTTGACTCCCAATTCAGACATTTAGCATCACTCTCAACTCTGTCTTACCCAGAATAGGAATGATATGAAGGTTATATCTTAATCCATGTAGGTAGAAAACAGTTCCACAGTCAAGGTTAAATGACTATTTGATACTAAAGATTCTCTTTAATTTCCCATTCATCTAAATATCTTCTGAGTTGGAAAAGATAAGGATAAATCCAACCACCTGCATTACCGGGCCACTTCTATTTCTACGTGGAAGCTTATCGACAGTTCTCTCATTCATCAAAAACTTTCAATCAAGGGCTAGGCACTGTTCTATGAACTGTAAATATAGCAGGAAGAAGGAGAAACAAGGTCTATGCTCTTATATATCTTTCATTTTAATAAACCAATAAACAAATGAATACAATCATTTTAAAAATTGGAAAGAGCTACAAAGAAAAATGCAACAAAGTGATGTGATAGCAAGTCTGTGCCAAGCTTATGTGTATAAGTGCACAGCAAAAAATAGGCCACTATGGACCAGGCTGCTGAGGAAAAGTTCTAAAAGAATGTAATATTTGAGCAGAAGCCAGAGGAAAATAATAAGACCAGTGGGAAATAAAAAATAAAAAAGCAGGGAACTAGAGACATGATCTCCTAAGTTCCAATTTGCTTTCTGCCTAAGAACCCTATCTGCAGGAAGATGGGATATTTCTACTTTATAAAGGGCTTGCAAATGCATTTCTTTGTTTCACTTAATGTATTCGAAGCTTATTGATTTTGTAGCTTTGTACTTCCCCTTATATGGTCTTAAGACCTGAAGAGAAGGTTGTTGAAGGAATAACATTGAATTATCATATTCATTCTTTAAATTATTAAACTTTCAATAAATGCTATTAGGGTACAGGCTTTCTTAAGGAAGTAAAGAAAATACTTTGATTTAGTCCATTGCAAGACATATAAAATACATATATTTTATGCATTACACATATATATACATATATGTATATATATATACACATATATGCACACATATATATGAAAGCTCTTTTCTACCAATCGCTCAACTTTTGTTTTAACTCTCCAGTCTCTATCTTTTTAGTTTGGAATGATGGTTAAACAGCCAGAAATCTCTTGAAGGGTGGCCTAAGGGAGAAAAAATTCTTAGGATATTTGAGGAATAAAGAACTCTGTTTTCTTGATTTATTATTATACTACAGCTATGTGAAAGGCATGAAAAATCACAATGTTTCTGTCACCTGTGGATTCATTCCTCAAAGGAGAATTGGTATAATTGGTACAAAAGATTATTTGCACCTTTAGAAATCACCAACCTCCCCCATCCCCCGAACATCCTTATATATAAATGAGTATTGTAGGCATCAACCAATATTTGAGTGGTGGATGGATTTTTTTATTTAAAAATTCTAAATATGCTAGGAAATATTTTGGTAAGAACTGATATGATCAGCAAAGTTCAAGATGCAAAAACATGCTGGAAAAGCATGTTAACAACCTAAACATTTTAAGGGAGAAAGCAGTGTTCAAATTTCATAAATGTACAATAATTAAGTGAGAAACAAAATATGCAAAAGCAGAGAACAATCATATGTTATCCTTGTCTAACGTTCAGAGAACAATCTCAGGTTCATTTGAAATTTGCAATGGTTCCAAAGTGTTTTAGATGCTTTCATGCTTAGTTCATTAGTTTGAAAAACTTATGCACATATTGTAAAAATTTTGTGCATATGTTACCAGCTCTTCTTTTGCTGTTTATATCACCAGCAATTAACATTTTTAATTAAGGCAAGAAACACTGTTAGCATAATACATGAAAAATTGGAGCAGGTGCTCTGGGTAATAATTTGTATAAATAGCTATTGCCCTGCGCTAGCAGCTAAATTATAATCATTAACTAGCTTTTTAGTGGATCAAACTAAAATTCTTCCTTTTCTTTAATTTAAGGAGAAAATAGGAAAGAAGAAAACACTACAAAAATAAATGCAGATATGACAAAATTCTATTATCCTCATTATACTCCTACTATACACTACATTTGAAACACAGCCCTCTTGAAGCCCTTCTGGTCCTCTTTCGCCTCCCACCTCTGATCTTCTTGTAATTTCCAGCTCATTCTTGAATACATAGTTTTAGAAAGAAATTTCCATATTGGATTTTTCTAATTTAGTATTTTCACTTCGCCCACGAGAAGAAGAATGGGTTTCTTACTTCTATTCATTTTCACATTGTATTATATTAAAATAGGTACTTGTTGAATTAGATAATGAATATGCTCATTTTATAGTAAAAGTTCAAACTACTTGGGGGCATATTCCACCAGCCTATGGCTAAAATAAGTTAGTTTAGATCACTAAAATTAATAATAATTTAGAGAGAGCTATGTAGATGAAATGTGTCATATGTGCCGTGCCATTTTATATGCCTTCAAAACTCAATAGCCTCACTTCTTTAATCCTCTTGGAAAGCCTTCTTTCTGCCCTTGTTCAGAAACCAAGTTGATGGCATTACTTGCCTCCTAGATGCCCAGGAAAAAATTGCTGATCTGTCCCTAATCTTTTTTCCTTTTTCAACTCTGATAGTCAATGCTCACAACCAAACATGAGAGCTGAAATTTAATGGGCACACACTAAGCACTTTATTACGTGCTGAGAATTGAAAAAGCACAAAGTGTTATGTCCTAGCCATGATCTCTTGGCTCCTACTATTACCCTTTCTATCACTTCAACTCTCGGTCCTATTTCTTTTTTCATTCTCATTTGCATGGATGATTTTCCAGCCTTTAGTTGTTAATTCTCACATTATGGAATGATTATTTTTTTCCTAAAATTATTTCTTATAAAACTATGTTTAATTTTTTACTTGCCTGTAGGTAAAAATGTGGCTATAGTTGCATTTTCTCTATAGTATTTTAAGTGGAATATGTATTAACAATAATGAAAGTTATCACAGAATCACAATAAAATTTTTGAGATATTCTAATCAAATATTACCAATGATAGCATGACGTGTATATTTTCCCAAAGAATCACATTCTTTCTATAGTGATCTAATGTTTTATTATAGCACTCCAGAGTTTTCATGCTTGACTATTTGACTAGACTTGTTTCTCATTCTTTAATACACAAATAACTTTAAACAGTGACCATGCCAAAGTATTATATATAATTCCTCCTGGAAGTTTCTTACTCAGCAAGAAATAAAGAGTCACCAAGACTTATGAATTAATTACTATATGCCATAAATTATCCGAAGTGCTTTAGATATAATAACTCATTCAACACATTATGAGGTTGGTATTATATTATCTATATCATAAGTGAAAAAAGAAAGATAAAGGAATTTGAGTGATTTATTCAAGTTTACCCAACTAAGTGGCAGGGATAGAATTTTAGTCCAGACAGTTTGCTTCTAAAATCCATAATCTGAATCACAAAACTGGACTTTCCTCTCACTGAGTTCACATATGAGAATTATATAGATCCACTTCAGGATACATTTTATTTTAAAGTCTTAGTAAAATTTAAGCACATACCATGTCATTACTCAATGTATTTGATATATCAAAGTAAGGCAATGCTGTATATAAAATTTGTGAAGATAGATTATATTTTGTATTTGTATGTTTAATCCAATTTTATAAGGATATTTTATATGATAAACTTTGTAATCAGTGTTTAACTTGCATGCACTGTACGTTAATATTTACTTATTAAATGTTTCTCAAAATGATACACCCAAACCAAATCCATTGATTGTTCTAATCAATGTGCATATATAATAACAGTAGAAATTGAGATTAAAAAATATTAAATAATCACATTCCACCTTAATAAACTGACTAGTCACTTTTTCCAATATTCCAATATACACTCTACTAGTCATACATGTGTGTTTGTATATGTATATGGTATGGTTTTTATACAGATATTATGGTAGCATGGATATATTTTTCATTTCTACATTGTCCTTAAATGTGTATTACTTAAATATGCAAATTAAGTACATTTATTTGATGTAATATAATGCTTAACCATGTTTTATTTAACAGCATGTTCCATGATTTTTGCCACTGGAGATAAAATTGTAATGGCAATCTTCAAATATTGTTCTTTTCTTTGAACTTAAATGATTATCTTGAGATAATTTGCCAACGGCTAAAATCTAAGAAAATGTGCAATATTCCACATTTCTTGTCACTTTCCAAAAGGTTTTACCTTTCTGCATTTTATATCACCCTAATTGTTAGTATCAATAGTCAGGACTTAATTACTGTGGTAGACAACTGTCCTAATGCAGCCTGCAGCATTTCCCTTGGGCCTAGAAATACATCCTGTGTTCAGGACAAGGTTTGTCAGCCTGGAGAGATAAAACACAATCTTTCAGTAGAGAAGGGAATCACCAGCCTGTTCCTTCCACTAGTGTTTTCAGCATATGCAAATATTCACAGAAGACAGTCTGATTCTGGTGGACCTATTTTATGATATATCTGTCCATGGTATGGAGGGAGTAGGCTCTTCCATTATGGTAAACATACACAAAAGAAGGGTGCTGCATCTAGAACATCTCCCTCAGTTGACCACGGATTGAGACCAGCTGGCTATGGGGAACAGATGCCCACTAGTGAAGCTGACCTTGCTCCATCTTTTCCCTATGTGAGTAACATTTTGTACCCCCCCCCAGCCTGAGTCGTGTTTCTGATTGTGACCCTAACACCTGTACTGGAGTGGGCTGACATATTTTTACATGTATATCCTTTTGACCGACAATTACACTACTTTGTCATGGAAAAGTAGTAGAATATTAACAGGCGATACTGTGCTCCTAAGGGAAAAACATTTATTAACCCACAGTAGGTCTTGGAAACCTAGTCTAATTTTAGGCAGACATCAAGATTTCAAGGAGAGGGGACAGTAATTTCATAAATATGTCAAGGGTGCAAACATTAAGAAAGGGAGGGCTGAGATGAAGAGGAAAAGCCAGGAGAGAGTCATTACCTGGGCAACGGTTTACAGGACTGTATTAAAAAACAGAGAAGAAGGCCTACCCCAAATACTTGTTATTCCCTTTCTCAAAATGAGAAAGCATATGAGTCCAATCCCTTCAGGCAGGGGAGGAAATGATCACTCGTCTGTGCTTTTCTTCAGTATATTTGTGATTTGCTATTTTTGGTGATGTCCATGCAAGTAACTACTTTAACTTTTTTTTTAGAAAGGTGAGGAAATTTAATATGCCTTAAATTGGACTCTGAACTTGGTCTCGTTTGTTCCAGAAATGACATGGGGGATTGCTGCAAAAGAAATTTTGCAGGATGCAGACAGCTGAGATGGAGCAAAAAGGAAGCAAGGTAACAGGATCCACAACAAAAATGGGTACTGGCATTCCATCCTAATAAATGAATGATAGTATTTTATTATCTTGGTGATTATTTTTGTAACTATTTTAATGTCTTGTTTAAAGCATAATCAATAGTTTTCTTGTCAATGTGAATAGAAAACTATAAGTATGCTTTAGATCTTCACAAAAGGCACTTTCATTCACAAAATAAAATATTAATTTGTCAGCAAAATGCATGAATATGAGAAAGAGGTGAGAGAAAAATCAATCTTTTTGAAAAATGGGAAAAACCTATAAGATTTCTTGAGGCAGATATTCACTATTCCCCCAGACTCTATTTATAACTGCTATAAAATAATAATCCCCTTTTCTTGTTCACTTTTATGAGCCTGTCTACAATCCTTAGAAATACTGTGTTTGGGTGAACAGGTAGAAATCTTGAAAACAATAAAATCAAGATTTGAGCTTTTTAGACTTAGCAGAGTATCTTGAAAGCAGAGACTTGTCTTTCCATTTAGGCCCCTAAGAAAGGTATATTGTCAAATATTTATAAGTTTTCAACAAATATAGATTAAATCTGTTTTTTCACACATACACAAATAATAAGATTTCCAAAACATTTTCTGTAATTTATTTTTAATTGTGCTTTAAACATACCAATTAAATTAGCCTGTAATTTCCAAATCGCTGTGATATTTATTTGGTTCCAGTTTGTGACCCAAGTTAATATACCTTCTCTAGTCTATAGTCTATCTTTTAGAAAATTATAGTTTTGAAGAAGATTGGTTGAGATTTAAAGGATGGTAATAAGTAGAATATAAAGTTTTCTGAAAATACTAGACAGCCAATACAATTTTTTGTTTATTTTCCTCTTCCCTTCCCTCAAATTTACTTAACTCCCATGAAAGTATTAGATTTAAAATCAATGAAAACTTGTTTTTCACAGCTTTTTGGTTTAGCAAGAATATCTTTACTTGAATTTGTCAGAACATAGAGAACTTTCATAAAAGACTGAATTTCCTTCTCTTGGATATCAATTCCTAACATTCAATAATCTTTTTTATTAACTTAAATAGGTGCTGTGAGAAGCACTTTGTCCCTGAAAACAATGGATTTATATGTCTATACTTACTACAGCAGGGCCAATTTACAGCTTCTGTAAAATGCAGCCCCCAAACACTGGCATGAGAATTTTTTTAGTGTGTCAGTTTAGACATTTTAAAGGCTATTTCAGTTGTGAAAAATATAAGTTAGTTCATATGAAGGAAGAAAACAAAAAAAACAAAGTTTCAAAAGTACTTCAGAACTGAGGTAAGTTTGAGCAGATAAAATAGTTCACCAGTTAATATGTCCCAAGTAAGCTGGAGAAAACCCCACGATGGCAGGTTTTGAAATCAAGTTTCTGGGAGTTGTACCCAAATGAAATGTGCTCCATGTAGTTTCAGAAAACTTGAAGGTCTACCAAGTAAATTTACAACTGTGGTTAAGAACTGTAGGGTCATTGGGCCTTTATATCTATTGCTAATGGAAAAAAAGAACAAGAAATTTTAGTATTGTGCAAGATTCTGAGTATTGGGTTGGACTCATCTGGAGTGGGTTCTAACTCTGCATTTTAAAGACCATTTTTTTTTTTTTTAGTGTTGTTAAGCTTGCCTCAGTTTTTTTCTTTTTTAAAGTGAAGAAATATCTATTTCACAAAGTTTCCATGAGATAGAAATAAAAATGTAAATATAGAAAATGTGTGCTATGCTGCCTGTGGGAGTTGCTAAATAAATGAGGCAATATAGTGATTTAGAACATGCAGAGGATTTATTTAGTTTATCTTGTTTAGAGAAATATATGATCTATAATCTATAATATAATGTAAATCAATGTAATATATTATAATGTAGTATGATATATAATTATCATCTTGTAAAAGTAAAATATGACAAAAATAGTTCTTTATATATATATATGTTCTTCAGGGTATCTTTACTTGATAACCCCACTTACTCTTATTTGTGCTCTCTTTTTATAAGCTTTTCTTTTCTTTTTTTTTTTTTTTTTAATGTATTGGCTTCTTCTTCAACTTCCCTATATTAGATTATGGACTAATAAACTAGGCTTCCATAACAACACTGTATGCTTCTTTATTGCAGTATGTTTTTACACTTAATTACAATGGCTGGCTTAATTTTATGCTCCTCCCTGCTAAAAAAAAAAAAGTTCTGAGAAAGCCAAAACCATATATGCTTTCTAAACTACGTTTGTAATGATGAAACAAAAATGTTCAATTTACTAAAAACGAAAGTGAATCAGAAACTTGGAAGCTTTTGTTTTATGACTAAAATATTTTATATTAACTTGTTTGTGCCATCTGAAATATGTTTATAACTTCTCAACATGTCAAAATAGACAAAAATGAATAATAATGGCACTTTCAGGGAAAAATCAACTGTAAAACAGATACCAAAAAATAAATAAAATGTATGGTTTTGCACTATTTTCTCCCTTTATTCTAAAAGGTTAAAATAAATAAGCTACAATATAAGAGGAAGAGTAATAAAAATTTTTAAAAGGGACCCATAACAGACTGAACACCCTCCAGGAAAATATTTTAGTTTGTTATACAAATAAACACTGAAAGGAGAAGATTCTATACATTAAAAAATATTCTCTCTTCCCTAGTTATTTGAAAAATCATATGCATTTGTAAATTCTATCAGTATCACAGAGAAGTAGAATAAGATAAGCTCCCTACCACCAACAGTGTAACAGAAACTTTCCAGACAATTTCAGGAAATGAATGCTTATTTGTTTTTATATTTAAAAGCTGTCATCAGATAGATATCTACTAGACAGCTGGTTTTGCTTCAAACCATAAATCTGTCATGGCCATCTTTATCATTCGCTGTCTGACACTTTCCAGTACTAATAATCTCTGTGAAGAATAAGAAGTTGGAGTAAAACACCCTTTGTAAACCCCCTCTGTAGTACATTTGTCAGTTTCATGTTTTTAACTCCTGGCTGCTACTGTAGGGACATTTCTAATTCACTCTCATTTGAGAGTCCTCATTTTATCTACTTTTCAGAGTGCAGTGTTATCTGATGTTATTTCATGCTGAGATGAAACACTGACTGTATCAGTAGGGATAACTGCTGAGAAGAAAGAACAAAAGAATTGCATATATCTAACAGTCCAAAATTTTCACAGGGATTGTGCTGAGCTAGAGGATTTGCTTATATCCCAAAAGGTCTGTTTTATAATGTTATCAGCTCCTATAAACTTTGAGACGTGCAAAGAAATAAGAACTCAACCACAAATCTCATATATGGGTGAATTTTTGAAAACGATCTCATTTTTTGTCACTTTCTTTTTATTTCCTATAAGAAAACAGCTTTGCATATGCAAAAAAAATCGTCCTTGGGAACTTTGATCTCAAGGATAAAACTTGAGAGTTTAATCCCCCAAAATAGGCAAAAACTTTACAACACATTCATTGATCTGATCACTTTGCAAATGTGCTCATGAAATTGCAGTTGGGAGTAAACATTTCAAAATATCATAAAGCAATAAAAATGAGTAAGGAGCTTACATAATCCATAGCTCTCAAAAATGTAAAGACAATTCTGCTTCTTAGAATATATTGAATAAATTGTCATTACTCTGTGTCTATCGTATGTTATTAAACCGTTTTCAATTTAAATGATCCGAATTTAAGGACATTGAAAAGTTTATGTAATCTGAACTATTTTGATAGTTATTTTTAAAATAATATGAATAAATCCATAGTAGATTTTAGCATTGCCTCTATTTAAGATTATATGCAACCATTTTCAAATGTCTTTTCATTACTCCAGTTGGAGGTGCATTAGATAATATTTGTAAGGCTCTTAGCACCATGTTTAGAACTTAGTGTCACATAGCACAGCTCAAAATTCAAGTCAGAGTGGTAGTAGCCATAGTAGTAGCAATAATAATAGTTTTGTTAATCTCTTCCTTTGAGAAGCTACTTTAGAAGCATACCCCAGGTGCATCCTTTCCCACATATCATGCTTCTGTGGAAAATGAATGTGTTCATCTTGTCATAAAGTGTCATCTCTTTGGGTGAAAGCCCACACAATAAACAAGAAAATATTAAACCTCCACCCTGGGGAGTCTTGCTACATTCTCAAATAGAGGGGCAAGAATCTCTTGAGTATATGGACAGTGCCAAATAAAAGAAAACAGACCAGTATGTCAAGCCCTCAATATTAATGACTGTAACTATGAGCCTTATTCTTCAACAATTGAAAGTTAGTTGTTGCTAACTTTCAAGGGGAGGGGGAGGGAAGAATGCGTGGAACATTGAACATTTTTAGAACATTGGAATTTTTCTACTCTGTATTGACAGGTACAGGCCATTATATATTTTATCAGAATCTATAAACATGTACGTTGTAAAATGTAAACCATATTGTAAACAATTGACCTTGCTTTGATATTTGTTGATCAATTGAAACAAATATACCATACTCACATAGGACGCTATTGGTAGGGGAGGATGTGAGAGAGGGAGGGGTTTATATGGGAATTCCCTTTATTTTCTATGTGACTTCTGTGTAACCAAAGTTTCTTGGAAAATTAAGTAAAAAAAAAAAAGAAATAAAAGAAAAGTTATTCAACAGATAATAATAACATTTGACATCATATTAGAGTCACTAATGACTAGATAAGATTTGTAGTTACCATTCCAGAATTCATGTCTGTACGGAAATTATATTCTTTTAACTATAGTCCATTGCTTGTTACAACATAATTATTTATATCTTAGGTTACTATTTAATTGACATGCATAGAATTATCACCAAACACAAAATAAGTACAATGTAACAATGTGTTTCTCTTAATTACATTCATATTTTTATTTCAAAGAAAAAAAGAAAAATATTTCACAAAACCCTTCATAATAAGAAGCATCATATTGTTCATTATTCAATCTGTTCAAGAAAATAAAATAGAACAAGTTGTTCTTTTGCAGTGGAGAGAACCTCAGTTTATCTGCTATAACAGTGAAATTCTGACCTCAGAATCTCAGGTTCAATCCCAGGTTTTTGATTATGGTTCCAAGTTTGTTAACCCACAAATATGTACTTGTGATGGCCACAGGTTTTAACATTAATATAAGAAAGATAGCACATTTGGCAGTCAAAATAATCATTGAATGCATCCAAAAGATGTGGTAGTACCCCTCCTCTTAGCAGAGGATTGTTATGATAATCTAATACTGTCATGTCATTCAAAAAAAGAAGTCCAAATAGGTATGTGAAATGTATAAATGTTGAAATATTAGAAAAGTAATTATTTTATTTTTAATAGTGTGTGTTCCAATACTACATGGGCCAAACTGAACATGCATGCCAGTTATTTTTATGCCCCAGATTACAAATACGTGAAGCCTACTGCAATGCATCATTATAGGGTTAGGAAGATTTCGAGAGAAAATCTGTTTAGTATTATGATAGGACAGTAAGAGGAAATTTTGGATTATCTAAAAGACTCCCATCTAGAAGGAGAAGAACTGAACTGATATCACTTAAGGGTTGTTCTAGCAGAGTAGATGCCAATGAAAAGAGTCTCTAAGTACTCAGAACAGAAGCAGGGGCTGCAGCCTCCTAGAATTACAGTCAATCAGACACCATGAAAGCTGCATCTAAGGAAAGCAAATGCCAAGAGGGACTCACAATGGCTAAAGACAGAACCATTGCTGGCACCATCTGGGGTGTCTTTGAAAGCCATAGATTTGATAGAAATAGTCTTTATGATTATAGTATAGCCCCCTCATGTTATTTTCCAGGTAGAAGCCATAAAACCATGACTTCGCGCTGCTCTTACCTGCTTCATGTCTTTTACAAAAATTCTACACTCTCCACTCAGATTGCCTACACTAAACAAGCTCAAACATTTCCTTATCCACTCTAGATCCTTGAGAATGTGCCAAATTTCTCTATGATATAATCTCATGGCAGCTAATATTTACACTTCATAACACTTATCATCCTTTGACTCCAACAGTTTAATTTTGTAATTATGTATTTACTTTAATTTCGACTACTAGAATATAAGCTTCATAATGACCAGAGTCATGTAAGATTCATTCTCCAATACATTCTTTGTGCCTACCACAGCCTCTGCATATGGTAAGAATAAGATAAATATTTGTTGTAATACTGAATATATTGTTGGTCTTTGTAAATTATTTTCTGAAAAGACAATAAGAAAACATTAGGCCATTTATATTTTGTGGAAATAAAAACTTAGAAACTCTAGAACAGCCTCATGCAATTGCAGGGCACTCTAACAGGAACAAAAGAAGTTCTTTAATTCCTCATCATACTAGCACAACCTGAAAATAATTGCCAAATAAAATCAAACCAACAAAAAATTGAAACTATACTTTTTGCCTTGCTGTGGAGCTGAGGGCTACTTCATTTTTCTGTAAATATGTGAACTTTAATTCAAGAAACACTTATTGAAGGCTTTCTTTACTTTGTCGGGTTAGTCACTCTTTTGAAGTAGGCAAATTCAGAATTGTAACATGTTTTTCCTTATAATATTAAAAAAAAACCTAGTTTATTATGTTGAAATTTTATTTTCTTGGAATGTCTAATAATAAAACAAAATTGCAGTTTCACAGCTGTGATGGTTCCTTGGTTTCCATAGAAGAGGTTTTTTATTTTTATTTTTTATTTTTATAAAGCAAGGGCTGAGAATCCATCCATATTCAAATGTTCCCCTTGCATGATGACTCAATTATTATTGTTGGTACTAATCACTTCAGTACTTGGCAAGACTCATTCATACTGCAGGAAAGCAAACTTTCCCAGAAATCAAAACACCAAATGTTCTGAACAAAATAATTGGAGGATAAGGGTCCCCTTAGAATCTGAAATTTTCACTTGACAGAACCTTGACAAATGTGAGTGGGTGTTTAATCAAAAGGATATTTGTCATAGAGCATAGCTCACAATTTTCAACATGGTGAAGGAAATACTTGGCTCCTATTGTGCAACTGGAGCTTAAATCCAGTTGGGCCATTCCAAGTCTTTGATCCAGATTGATTTTTAATTCAGAAATCAATGGCTTGAAGATTCAATTTCTGGGTTTTCACAGATCTGAAAGCAAAAGTTTTACATTCCTGCCAAAGGCAGGGATGGTGGAATTGTGTATGATCACAGATAGTTTCTGGGGGCAGAGTCAAAATACCTGAATTAAAGAAAGATGCATTATTTGGTTCTGTGTGTTTATGAAATGAAAATGATATTACAAAAACTATGTTTATACACATTTACCCTTTGAAAAATGTTGCCAAAAATAAGAGAATATGTATTTATAATTTACTCTTTTGACAACCTAGCAATTTGAGATCAATTTGCACATCTCGGGAAGTTCCAGTGAATAAATATGAGGTAAATTATACTTTTGGGAATGTATAGTAGGAGATGCATAGAACGAGTGAGAGGTGATGAGTTTTTGTTTGTTTTTTTTTTTTTAATTGTTATTGGAATAATAAAAATGTTCTAATAATTGAAGTGATGAATGCACAACTATGTGATTATACCAAATACTTTGGTCTACTTTTATACACTTTGGATGAATTTTTGCTTTATTAATATGTATCAATAAAATTGATTTGTTAAAAAATAAATAAATTGAATATAAAAAATAAAGCAACTTATATATTCTGAAATCTATCCTGCTATTAGAATAATGGCTTTCATTTGTCTAATCTATTTCCCTTCTATAACTGTTTCTGCATTTGAGAAGTCAAAGACTATAAAAAGTATAAAATCATGAAAACCCTATTTTTGAAAAAACAACTGTGTATATATATTCAATACTATCTATCCAGATTAGGAAAAACAATTCTTTATAATCTTTGGGTACTTACTAAGGGTTGAGTATAATACTAAGTGTCTCATTTGAAGTAATCATAAGAAATAACTACTTTATCCTATTTGAAAACACAGCAGATATATTAAAGAACAGAGTGATCAATTACTGTGCATAGCAGGATGTGACAAAGCCTGCATTCTAGACCAGACTATCTTATTTTTGAACCCACATTCTCAAGTGCTATATAACATAGATAAAGAGATTTGTCTCATATGCACATGTTTTCCTTCCTTAAATAGCATTTTTCTCGTGTATCTCTTATACCCAGGAATATACTATTCATTTCCTCTTATTGATACATATAACAGAATTTTCTGTTATATGCATGCTTCTGTATAATTCATCCTTTCCAGATCAGTGTGCATATTCTCAGACATAGAGCCAAGTTAGTTTCTATAAACATGGGATCTCCTGTTCCTGGAATGATATATTTTTTATGTTTGTATCCCCTCTTTATTTGGCTTCTACCATCTTATTAGCAAAGCTATATGTCTTCACTAAAACTTTCCCTATACCTTAAAGGCATAGCAATTTCATTCTGCCCCAGAGACTGGAATTCATACATCCTATATTTTAATTTTTTTTTTATTCCACAAACATTTGAATGCCTAAACATATATATCACTGGGCTAGACAATGGGACCATGAAAATGCATTTCCTTCTTTCAGTTTATTCATACATTGATCCTATTTTTTTATCTACTAATCCAGGAGAATATGATTCCTACATTAAAATGGACTTTTTAAGATTCTCCAATTCTCTAAATGGAAAATTCTTTAAATTTTAATTTGATAACTCCTTTTTGAACACCCATCTCAGGAAATGATAATAGCTCTTAAATTAGACTACATATAAATAAAATTTTTTGATACTCTTGTTCTTTGTGAGAATTTATAAAATAAATCAGGTAAAATAACACAGGTGGAAAGTACAAGTTATTTGTTTTCATTATGTAGTGACTGGCTACAGATGACTTACTTAGACCAATCAGCTATGCCCTCATTTCTACTGACCCATCAGGGAATTCTGTTATGTTTAACTTAGCATCTTGTCTTTTATACCTGAGAAGGAAAAAAAAAAACCTGCAAAAATAGCCCAAAACTTAAACTGGATTTTTACTGCACACTGCAGACATTTTATTGAGGTTCATAACTTTCCTATAATTATTTATAAAATAATAAATATTTTGAAGAATGTATTATGCAAAAATTTAAAAGCCACAGTGGTCAACTTATAATATATCTCTGTGTGAATGAAAATCCAACTTCAATTACGCTTTACCATTTATCCAAAATTTCTCTGTTATATCAACTTTCTTTTATAATTGGAGACTGTTCCTAAGATTTTTTAAGACAATGAACAAATATCTTCTATTGTGGCATGCCTCATCATATACCTAATATACTGCAATGGTAGATAGGAAGCAGGCAGTGAAATTGGATGGGTTAATGAAATAGTTTCTGACACAGGTACAGTCAATTTGCCAGCATTGTTTTCTTATTATACATATTCTTTGACTGTGCAGTCTGGCCATGTAATATATTTAAAATAACACTTTTCATATTTCTCTTTCTATTTTCTATTGCTACATAACAAATTACAACAAACTCAATGACTTAACTCAGCACTCAGGTCATCCCACAATTTCCATGAATGAGGATCCAGGGAATGACTTAGCAGAGTCCTTAGCTCAGGGTCTCACAAGGCTGCAATTGCCTTGTTGGCCTGGCTACATGATAATGCCTTTTCACAACAGGTCAGCTCGTCTTTTCCTGGCCATCAAGAGATTATAACTTTCTCTCCAGTTTTCTAAAATGGCATCATATAACCTAATCATGGAAATGAAATCCCAACATCTTTGCCATGTAAAAAGCCTAAACAAAGGAGTGACATTTCATCACCTTTGCCATTTTCTTTTGATCAAAGCAATTGTAATTAACAATGATGAATTATGTATGTGAATGTGGTTGAAAGGGGAAGTTTTGGGTCATGTATGTTACTAGGCTGGAAGCTAGAAGATTAAGCATGGGACTGTATAACACAGTGCACACTATTGTGGAAGATGGACTAGGGTTAATAGCACAAGTATAATAATATTCTTCCATGAATTATAACAAATGTATGACACTAATGCATGATGTTAGTAAGAGGGTGGTATATGGGGAAAATATACCTAAAGTAAACTATGGACTACAGCTAATAGCATTATTTTAATATTCTTTCACCAAGTGTAACATAGGTACCATGTTAAAGCACTTTGTCAACAATAGGAGGGTTCATGGGAATGCTGGATTTTTTTTTTTACATGACTCTCTAATTAAAAAATTATAATTTTAAGTAATTGTACACAAAAGGAAAAAGTAAGTCACACTGTACAACTGAAACAGTGAACCCTATCGTGATCAAAGGACTATAGCTAAAAGTACAATTATAAAAATGTTCTTTGATGAATTATAACAAATGTAACACACTAATGAAAGGTATTAATAATGTTGTCTATGGGAACTCTGTATTTTATGCATGATTTTTCTGTAAACTTCTCTAATAATAAAAAATCAAGTAAATCACAGGCTTCACTCATACTCAAGGTGAAGGAGGGGATTATACAAAGGTGAGTCCAACATTCCACCGTAATGGTGTCTTGTCACTAAGAAAAGGTTAAGAATCTTGCTTTTGCCTATGAAGTTGGTTACTCTTCTTATTGAAATTTTTAGTCCAATTTATTTTTACATGTCAGTTTATCTAACATGTATAGCAACGTGGACGTAGGTCTATTTAACCAGCAGAGAAAAGGACTATTAATTAGTAAGAATTTTACAAAGTCAAATCTGTATTTTTTTCTCCTTACATCAACCTTTTAAAATCATGGTTCTTACAGACAAATTTTAACTAAATCAGCCAAATGGTTAGTTTTTTAAGAAGAATACTTTAACCACTCTTACTTGCACATTCTATTTATACACATCTTAATTAGCTAAGAGATGACTGATCAGAAAAAATACAGAAGTTTAAGGTTTCAGAAGGACCCAAATCATTGGTGTGGCTGACTGGGAAATCTGTTTTATCATGAGAGATTGCCTGCTCACCAAATAAGTTTCTTTATATCTATCTATCATGGGCTTCAATTTTCCAACGGAATAGCCTGATTCATCACTGTTATGCCAATGACACTCTGCTCTCTCTATCGTTGCCTCCTGATTCTGTTGGGGATACTCTAATATTTCAGGCTTATCTGAAAGATATCAAGTTTGATATCACAAAATTTCTTGCACCTAGAAAATGCTAGTAAGAGGAATATGCTTTGAATTTAACTATTCACACAGAGATTTTAGACATTTATAGTTGAATAGAATCTCAGAAAATTTATTTTCAAAAATTTTCTTTTATTAATCAAGAAAATAAGACCTGAAGAAGAAATGTCATTTATCCTTGGTCAACAAAATAATTAGTTAAAAGGTTCAAACCCAGGTTTTCTAACTTTAAAGCAGTATCTGTACCTTGCATTAAACATTCTATATTTACTTCCCAAACCACCGCAAACATGACATATTATTATTCTTTCATAACTAGCAAAATGACATTGTCTCTTTATGTTCACAGTCATTTTTCTTGTCCTTCCAGATGTATTGCTATACCAATTCAACTTCTTGCATATTTCTTTATCCCCTGCAGTAGTATCCCAATCTCTCTGGTATTTGTTCTAATCACATATCAAAAGAAAAAGGTATTAAATTATTTTATTAGTTGTCAGTAAAAGTATTGTTCAAGGAGAAACCATTTCAGATCCTACCATTTCCCCTGTTCATATTTTCCCTCCACATTCTAACCCTTCTTCACCTAATCACCCCTCTTGTCTGCTGTTATGTTCTCTGGACTCTAATTTCTAAAACCAGACTCCTAAAGCTCTGGGCAGGGAAATCATGAACCCTGGCTTTCCTGATATCATACCTGGGGAGATTTCACTCATGATGGAGTGGAGGTCTGGTAAAGAATGAGATGAGAACAATCTCAGAAATATACCACTTTCATTTTCATTTATTCATTAGGACAGGGGAATCACTGGGTCCAGAAAGGGCACAGAACTGATTTACAGGAAGGAGATAGAACAGGAGAAATTCAGGGAAAAAACCTTGCCCTCATGGAATGTATCATCTAGTGGGGTGATAGACAAGCAACAAAGTAATTAATTATATAATGTAATGTTTGTTAAAGATAATGCTATGAAGAAAAACAAAACAGAGAAAAGAGATAGAGTCTTAAATTGATGGACTGATAGGTTTGGAGAAGGTCTTCTAAGGAGGTGAGATTTAAGCAGAGACAGTTCAAATGACTCTGGGAAGAGCATTTTCATAGTGAAAACAGCAAATGCAAAGACCCCAAGAAGGGAATAAATTATTTTATTTTACTTAAAATGACTAAGGCCATAGTTTCAGGGCATGTAGTACATGGTAGATGCAATAACATAGATGAATTACACAAACTCAATGCTTAGCCAAAGAAAGTATTGTATGATTCCACAAAAACAGGCAGTTGGAGGACAGATGTAGCTGAAGTGGTTGAGCACCTGCTTCCCATGTATGAGGTCTTGGGTTTGATCATTGGTACCTTCTAAAAATAAACAAACAAATGAAAAAAAACAACTCTCGTTGGGGAGTGAGTTGAGCTCAGTGGTTGAGTACCTCCTTCCCATGTATGAGGTCATGGGTACAATCCCTGGTACCTCCTGAAAAAAAAAAAAAAAAAAGAACAGGTAGTTAATCCATGGTGTTAGAATGATAATTATTATGGGGATAAAGGAGAGAGGAGTAAGGGGACTTCTGAGTTCATTGTAAGTTTTCCATTTCTTAAAGACAGAATAGTATCTTTGTAAAATTTATTGAGCTGTACACTGCTAATGGAGTTTTCTATAGCAATTTTACTACAATAAATATATTTTTAAAATCACAGTACCAGTGGAAGGAAATATGTCACACAGCGTGGAAACTACATGAAAAGAGAAGGGATAGAGCAGCCAATCAAGCTGCAATTTAGAATGGTAAGGCTATGGTAGTCTGCAGTAATGCAAGAAACATTTTATTAGCATTAGCTGAAATACACTCTTCCAAAGACCAACACTGCCCATTCTCTACACAAGAGGACCTTGCGATAGAGTTAGGGAGACAGATAATTAATCAGGCAACTGAAATGCATTTCTCTAAATAGAAAATGGTATTGTTCACACTATTTTATGGACTATACTATGAAGTTCTTAGTCAACAGGGAACACAACGTACATATGAGGTGAGTGAACAATCATTTCATTAGTAATTTTATGAATAGTTATTCATGACTAACATGACATTCTCTTACTTGAGATACTTGGTTTATTTCTCATTTGGAAAGGCCTGGATTCTTTATGATTTTTTCTTTTCCTTATATGCTTCACCTTTTACTATCTGTAGTAGTTTGGCATTTATGGATTCCAAAAATAGATATTGGAATATGCCTATAAACTGGTCTGTTCATCTGGGCAAGATTAAGTTATGGGCTTTGAATGGACCATGTCAGTAGGGCATTGAGCCCGGCCCCTTGGTGGGTGGGGAATCAAAGATAAAAGACATGGCAAAGAACAGGGTTGGAGTTTTGAGTTGAAGTTTTGATGTTGGAGTCTTGAGCTAGAGCCCCTGGAAGTAAGCATACAGAGGAGCTTGGTCATGAGGAAAGAGAGAAGGCCCCGGAAAGAGGAGCAAGCCATTTGCCTAATAGTCTACAGCTGGCCTTGTGGAGATAACAGAGCAGCTGGGCCCAGATAGAGGCAAGCCATGGGAAGAGAGGAACCCAGGAAGCCTGAACCCTTAAAGAAATCGGCAGCCATCTTGTTCCAACAAGAGGTAATAAACTTTGGTGAGGGAAGTAACTTGTGCTTTATGGCCTGGTAATAGTAATCTTCTACCCTAAATAAATACCCTTTATAAAAACCAACTGATTTCTGATATTTTGCATCAGCACCCCTTTGGCTGACCAATACACTATCCTTCTCATTAAATGCATACATCTTGAAAGTGCTTTGTTTTCTCTTATCACATCTTGCACACACTGGTATTTTTTACCAAAAGTCAATCTCTCACCTTGTTAATTTCTGCTCATGACTTTGTCTCAGAGTATACATCTCTCTCTCAGCTGCACATTCTCTGACTCTTAAAGACTGACTTGTGTCCCTCTATTGAATCCTGCACACTTACATAGCATCCATCATTTTGAATTATTAGCTCCTTACCTGACTGTTTTTCTTGCTTCATTATATTTTGTTTAAGGAAAGAGGCTATGTCCTGTCTACTGCTGTATGCATATGTACCGAGCACAGGACCTGGCACATAGGAAATGCTGATTCATTTTTTTAATGAATGTAGGAATGAATTGAGTGGAAAGAAGAGAAGGAAGAAAGAAGAAAGGAAAGATAAAAGGACAGAAGGAGTAGACTAGAAAACAGAGCTTCTTACTCCTTGTCCAGGGATTTTCCCTTAAGGATCACATAATCAAATAGACTTACAGACAAGAAATAAAATTTTCAGAATGACTCAAGAGGGAGCTTTAGGACTTCAGTGAATGTGAGTATAGTTCTCTTTAATGGTAAAGCTATATCTGAGCTCCACCAGATTTTTGTCATCTGGGAATGCTGATGACCAGTGTGGCCAGGTATTCTGATTATTATTTGTTAAGAGAATCTGTAAATATGTTTTTCAAAAATGGTGGCTGGTAATTCTAGTACCACCAACCATCATTATCAACATAATTATTACAATTACTTATTTATCATTGCTACTTTTACTAACATCATACAACCTTTCTATTTTCAGTTTCCAAACTTTGCTCTGCAATTCTATCTCCAATTTTTCTGAAAGCACTTCCTTAAACTTTTAAAGTTTTATTTGGCACATTCTCATGTGTCATAAAGAAAAGTCAATAGCAGTTAGTTTCTTCAATTTGACAGAAATTGTGTTCTTGATCTGGCCTCATACTTTAAGAAAAGTGATCTCATAAATTAGGAAGTATTGGAGAAGTATTGGAAGCTATTTATTAGTTCTTCTTTTCCCACCTCTATAATTTGAAAACAGTGATATATGTTCTCTCATCTCCAAATAATTCATTTTGTGTTTAGTTATTATTTAAATATATCATCAAAATTTTTTTTCTGAATTCTACACCATTTTTCATCAATTTAAGTTCACAGTTCTATCATTCATGTTTCAAGAATTCTGTACTCGCAATTCTGGATAAAATCAACTAGAAGATTAAACATATGTACAAATCTAATGGCAGAACTCCTTTAACCATAACTTTACACAAACAGTAACCTATTTTACTTCTACCTGTTGGGCCAAAGATAGCTTGCTTCATTTTCAGTTAGAATTACATTGAAACTTGTTTGTAATGACAGACTGCAGAGAAAAAAAAAATCCATTTGGTTTTTGCTAACACTTGTTTTATTATTCTGAGCATTTAGCAGAATATTCAGAGTTATAATTAAGCTAACAAAAGAAATTCTTCTACAAACAACTTTAAGTCCATAACTTTGAAAATTTACGTCAGCGTAAATGCTGGAGAAAGAAACATTTCGAAGATAGAGTTATAAAACTGAAGAACTTTTTATTCTGACAGATAATTTAAGAATTATTTTATTTTTAAAGCATGTTAACTCTAAAAATATATAAGTAATATTTGACATTTTCCCAGGAAACAATTTACTCTGGCACTACTATTTTTTTTTCTTTCTCCCTATCTTTATTCTTGGTTCTCATAGATTTATTTCTGTAGAAGCTAATAGACAAAGCTGGGCATATTGAGGAGCATGTCTTGTTATAAGAATCTTTTACCCATTAGCTGTAATAACCCTTATTCAACATATATTTGCAATTGAGTCTAATGGTGCTCAATTATCTAGAGTAATCCTAAAGACCAGAATGAGCCAAAATCGTTGATTTCATTTCCGTTCCATTTTAGTGGGTAGATGATAAGCTGTTATTTCTCGATGGAAAGCCAGGAGTTACTATTATATAGCATATTTTTGCTCTTTTCTGAAATAATTGTTTAGCAATTAATTTATTAAGTTTTTTATTGATCACATTTTCTGTTTAAATTATTGTCCTAGATGGGATACTGGAAAAACAAATGAGAAGGAAGGAGCCTAACGGGGGCATAAGCCAGATATGTAAATGAGTGACTTGAATCTCTGGAAGTGACTTACAGATTATGCTGGAGTGGCTATTACTTTGGAAACATTCAGAGAAATCTTCAATTTTAAGAAGATTAAAAATATAGGTTAAGTCTTTGGCTTCTCTGTTAACATGAAATATTAAATATGTAATTATTTGTCTCTCCATTATATTTGATAAAAATACCCAAAGAAAGGAGGGTGTTTCCTTAAAAAAGGAGTATGAGAAGAAAAGTAGTACCTCTGTGTGAACATTTTAATATTCTTATTTGTAGGAAGTAGTAGGCATACATTAGAAAAGTGACTCTGATCTAGCTTAACTCAACAACAGACCCTCCAAGTACTACAATCTTATGGTTTCTATTCTCAGTGTCTCAGTTAGTGTTTGCATTATAATAAAGCACCACCAAAACTTAGTAGTTTAAATAGCAATATTTGCATTGGTTTGCTATTGCTGTGCAACAAATTATCAGAAATTTATAGGCTTAAAAGAACGCAATATTATTATCCCAGAATTCTCCTGAGTCGGGAGTCTGGCAATTTCCAATTTTACTCAGGGTCACATAAGGTTGATACCAAGGTGTTGCCTGGTTGTGTTCTTATCTTCCAGGCTTGAGTAGGGAAGATCCACTCCCAACATCCTTCAGGTTGTTGCTAGTATTAATTTTTTTGTGGTTGTGGAACAGAGGTCCCTATCATCGTCCTAGCTGTCTACTGGTAACTGTTCTTAGCTCTGAGAGGCTACCAGTAGATATTTATCTTAGATATTTGCCACACAGCACTCTCTGTCTCAACCATGTAGAACATGTCAAATCTCTTTTTTTAAACAAATCAATTTTATTGATACATATTAATAAATATACAATTCATCCAAAGTGTGCAATAAATGGTATTTGGTATAATACACGTAGTTGTGTATTCATCAAAATACAATTTTTTTAAAAAGGAGGTACTAGGCATTGAATTCAGGACCTCTTACATGGGAGGCAGGCATTCAACCACTGAGCTACAAGCCCTCTCTTCAAATATTTTTTAAATCCCCTTCTGAAACTAGACAGAACAGTTTTAAAGGACAAGTGCAGGTTCACCTAGATAATCTCCCTGTGTTAAAGTCAACTAATGTAACCTAATCATGTAAGTAAAATCTGTAAAATTCACTGTCCAGGATATTATGCAGTGTGTGTACACCAAGTGGGTGAGAAATTTTGGAGGACATCTTAGAATCTCATCTACCAGAACCATTTATTGAGCTCATGAATCTGCTGGGTTGGGCTCACCTGAATTGATCTTTTGTTAAGAGGTAGCATTGACTCGTCTCATTGGATTCACTTATGCAGCTACAATCAGCAGAATATAAGGCTGGGTTTGGCTGATTTTGATGGCTTTGTATGGGCCAATTGGGCCAACTTTGGCTTCACTCCTCTTTGTCATCTTTTAACAGGCATAACTCGGGCTTCTTAGCATGACCATCTCGGAATTTCAAGAATTAGTCTTTGAAATAATATAGTGTCCCTTCTGTCATCCTAAGCAAATCACTAAGGCTGCCCAAACTAAAGACATGGAGAAATAGAATATATATCTTGATGGGAAAAGAAGAACTTGTGGCCAATTTTGTTATCTACCATACTAGGCAATTGCCAGATATGATTAATCAGGCAAAGAAGAAAACATTTTTAATGGAGAATAAGTATTCAGAAATATAAAATTATTTAACTTTTTATTTATTTAAAATATTAAAGTAAAATTGTACAGTGAGGAGTTTAGTATTGGGGGAGCTGCAAATAAGGCAGCTAAAATTTAGAGGAGGAAAATAATTTTTTAAAAAAGACAAAAGAAGAAAGAAAAAAGCCAAAAACAATTTAGAGGAGCTGGAAAACAAGACAATTCAAAAAAAAAAAAGAATTTTGACAACTATATTCCTTCTATTTCAACTTAATTTTTACCAGAATTTTATAATATTGAATTGTGGAATAAAAACCTTCTACTCACTTTTCACATTTCATTCTCTGTTAGCTATTCATATACTGTAAAAATTAAAGTCACTGATTATATTTCATCTGTAATTACCTTTTTATCTTTGATAAATATTTCTGTTTCTGTTTATTATATAAGTTTGAAAGAAATTTAAAAAACATAAAAAGCTTTTTTCCATATTCAGGATTTGTTATAGGTCAGCTTTTCTCACAAAATAATTATATTAATAGCTCACCATTTAACAAGCAATTACCATGTGCCAAAACTTAAAACCTTATGTGTATTATCTCATTTCAAACTCAGAATAATCACAATAAAAGCTCTAAGAAAATCTCATGGCATAGCTGGGAGACTGACTCACCACTTTTTTCTTTAAAGCAACCAACATTCATAGATCACTGTGTAATTATGTCAATACTGGTAACAGAGAATAGATGTTCAGTTTTCCCATCTTGAGTTAGTACTGTAAATTCAAAATCAGTGTCTAAGAGAAACTACAAGTATCCCAAGAATAATTAGTAGATATGTCTCATTCATTTCATTTATATATTATCATCTTCTAAGGCCGTACAAAACAAGGGATCGGCTGGAGGAGTGAATCTGAAATTTTAGTATGCATCAAATATAAATGTATATTTATTAAAATATAGATTGCAAGGCCTAACCCTATAGTTTTTTAATAGAAGGAACATAGGGCATTGGAATTATTCTGCATGATCTGGCATTGACAGTTATAGGCCATAATAACTTTTGTCAAAACCTATGAATTTGTATGGTGCAAAATGTAATCCATAATGGAAACCATTCACCATGGTTAGTAGCAATGCTAAAATATTTGTTCTATTGTGACAAATGTACTATACTCATGTATGATGTTATCAGTAGGGGGAAATGTGAGAAGGGGAGGAGGTGGTTATAGGGGGATCTCCTATATTTTCTATGTGACGTTCCTGTAACCTAAAACTTCTTTGAAGATAAAGCAAGAAAAATAAGACACTGGGTAAACATACAGAAGAAATTGTCACCATACATAAAAGATAACATATCTTATGGTGATAAAAGATACAATAGATTTTTTTTATTTTTTATTTTTGTATTTTATTTGTTTTTTATTATTTTATTATTTTTGCTCATTTTTTTTTTTTTTTTTTGGCTTTGTTTTGGGGGAGGTTTTGAATTGCAGAAGGGTCCCAACTGTTTCAGGGGAGGATCAGTGGTGTGGGATGTCAGTGATGGAGGATGTGTGGGGAAGGTTGCACTTGAGGCATGCCTTGATGAAATATGAATATGTTCAAGTGGTCTTGTAGTATTGTCTCGGTGGGTGGAGATCCACAAAATAACCAAAAGAAGATTGAATTCTCATCTTGGAAGTCCTCCTAACTTCTCCAATAGAGCATCAAGAATCCATAGAGTACATGGGCAGTGCCTAAAGAAGGCGGACAGAACAATAAGCCAGGCCCTTGATATTGATGCTTGTACTTATGAACCTTGTTCTTGTGAAATTGAAACTTAGCCTAGTATTATATATTGCCTAAGAGTTACCTCCTGTAAGCCTCCTTGTTGCTCAAATGTGACATCTCTCTAAGCCAAACTCAGCATATAAATTCACTACCCTCCGCCTAACAAGGGACATGACTTACAGGGATGACCCTCCCTGTTCCGAGGGAGTAATACCAAGTGCCAATTAATGATGCATTTTAAAAATATATAGACAAAAAAGGGGAAATATTAAATACAAATGACTTTCTATGGCTAAGAGATTTCAAAGTAAGTCGGGAGGTCGTTTCACAGGTTATGCTTATACACATCTCAGGAGGATCTCACTGACTGCCACAGTAAACTCTGCCTCAAGCACAGATGCTCCTGAGGGCTCTAGAGACATCTAGACACTATAGGCAGGACAGACAATCTCAAGAATTTGGCACCTTGTCAGTGGGCCTTACCTTGGAATATATGTTATGGCTCTTCTGCTTCTTTTTTTTTTTTTTTTTTTAACAATTTATTGAAGTATATCATTCATACATGAACATACATAAACAATAAGTGTCAGTAACATTGTGAACTTACAAAAGAAACATGCGTAACATCATACAGGGCTCCCACACATCACCCTACCACAAATACTTTGCATTGCTGTGAAACATTTTTTTAAAAATTATGAAAGAGCATTGTCAAATTATTACTACTAACTATAGTCCATATTTTACTCCCCTATAGTTTTTTTTAAAGAATTTATTTATTTATTTACTTTTATCCATTTTTACTGCCCCCCCCCCTTTTTGCTGTTTTTGTGTGCATTCGCTGGGCAACTCTCTGTGTCCATTTCCTGCCTTCTCTTCTCATCCTTCTCCTGTCTTCACTGAGATTCGGTCCTCAGAACCTCTGATGTGGGAGAGAGGTGCCCTACTAACCGCTTGCACCACCTTAGTTCCTGGTTTTTCAGCATGTCTCGTTTTGGCTCTCCCTTGTGTCACTCTCCTGTTATGTCATCATCTTGCTGCATGGCTCGTGGGGCCTGACGGTGCACTTGAGTATGGGGCCTGGGGAGCTCACCCACCTGCGGGGCCTGGCAGCCTGCATGCCTTCTATATATTTTTTTCTTTTTTCCTGGGAGGTCCCGGGGATCGAACTCAGGTCCCTCATCATGGAAGACGTACACTCAACCATTTGAGCCACATCTGTCCCCCTGCTATATCTCTTAAGGTTGACCAAAGATATCTAGAGTTATAATCATTTCCCATGCAGTATGGTCGTATAATAAATCAGGCTTAGTTTATCACCAGCATTCTAAAAACCAGACCTAGGGAGAAAAACTAGGTCTGGGGACACATGCATGGTTTCTAATACAGCGAATGTTTAGCCTACCCTGATTATTACAAAATCAGGACAGCAAGAATATTTGCATCCTTCTGCCTCTTATATTTGAACCTATAATTACCCTATCCTCATTAAATATATTTACCAGAAACTTAAATCTTCTGGCTGTTCATAGGCTGCTTGAACCCTAAATCTCAGTAGAGCTGCAGTCAACACCTACTCTCTAGTTAATTGGGCTTGCCCAGGACAAATAACAGAATGTTACTGATGGACAACACCCATCCAAAAAAAAACACAGAGAGTATCTACAATGCAAGCCAGACACTTCCATCCATCTGCCCCATAGGATCTAAGTCCCCTCTCAAATAGAAACAGATTGAGCATCACCATCCTAAAATCCTCAAGATTGAGGAATGAACAAACCTAACGTAGAAATACAACTATGGACTAAATTAGACTTATTATTATTCTAACATTGGAAGAACTTCTAACAACATTGATATAAAGGCAGGGGCCACCAGAGGGAAGGAAAGTGAAGAATAGGTGTAACATGGGGCTTTTTTTTTGAGACATTGAAAATGTTCTGCATGGCATTGTAATGATGGATACAGGCCATTATATATTTTGTCAAAACCTGTAAAAATGTGCAGTGCAAAGTGCAAACTATAATGTAAACTATTGATCGTGGTTAGTAGCAATACTTCAAAATGTGTTTATCAGTTGTAACAAATGCACCACACTAATGAAACATGTTGTTAATGGGGAAAAGTATGGGAGGGAGAGGGAGTGCAATATATGGGAATACCCTTATATTTTTGATGTATCATTTATGTAATATAAAGCTTCTTTAAAAATAAAATAAAATAAAAATGATGTAGGGATAGAGGCCAAGAATTTTCATTTCTAACAAGTTCTCAAGTAATGCCAGAGATACTTGTCTGCTAACTAAACTTTGAGAAACACTGGGCTAAAGCAATGAGGTTTTAAAAACTATATGTTAAAAATATAAAATAATGATTAATGGTTAACAAAAATTAATGTATGAAAAACTTCATATAATTTTTTCTTAGTTATTCCACATTACTATCTGCTTGAATAGGAACTATTATCATCCATTTTACAGAGAAAACCAAGGTTTAACAGGGTTAGCCTTGCAAATTCCAGTCATATTATGGGCTCTTAGATTTAAATATGCCTCCCCTTCAATGATGCCTCTCAAATAGACCATCTACCTCCACATTTGATTTCTTATTCTCTAACTATCCTGTCATTTTTCTTAGAAAAATGTAGAGAAGGCATCTGCTTTGCTCAATATGCCAATGTTTAGAAAGTTTATCACTCTCTCAAATTTTTATATAAATATTTATTTCTGGATGTGCTTCAAGGACTAGGAAACTGAACTTTTTGGTTTAGTAAAAAGAGTAACAAGATTAATAGGTCATAGAATTCTGATACTAAATGGATAAAAGCTCCCACAAATCTTTCTAGAACCCTGCTGTATAGACCTCATACTTTTATCTATCACGTCTTTTGAAAATGTCCAGCATAATATGTTTATTAATAAAAGATAAAATTTGAGATTCTAGAGATATGGATTCTAACTTTTATTTCTAATCATTCAACTAAATGTTTTGGGAACCCTACAAATTGCCTGGCACTGTTCTAGGGATTGAGAATAGAGCTGTGACCAAAACAACATCTCTGTTCTCCAGGCATTTATATTTTGTCTGGGAAAGGAGCATAGTAAACAATTTATATACTATATTAAGTAGTGATAAAATATATAAGGAAGGGTATAACATACATTTTCTGAGCCCCTCCCACATGCCAGTACTCACTGTCTCCATTTAGGTTTATATTCATACTGTAAGAATCTGTGACTGAATTCTTTTAGTGGCTGTTTGCATACACTAGACCTACAAATGGGAGAAACAGAAAGCAGAGAGCAGCTCCAGGAGCAGCTCTTTTTCCATATTGGACTTTTTCTCTATGAATTCTCTTGAATTCTCCTGCAGCATTATTCTGCTTATTAACACACCCCTATTTCTCTCTTCAATTGTCTTCTCTCCTCTTTATCACTTCTAACTTCCCTTTCATGTTCTTCTTGAGACTATCTCCCCCAAATTGGTTCACATGCAAACCCTTGTCTCAGGGCATGCTTTTATATGAAACTAACCTAAGACAAAGACTAAGAGCATATAGTGTGATATGTCCTATGGCATGGTCAAAGAAGACCACTTTTATTATGTGGCTTTTATTTAGACACCTGAAATAAGAAAAGGAGAGTTCCATGTAGGTATAGGGCAAAAGAAACTTTCAGGCTAAGAAAACACCCAGTGTAAGATTTCTGGTGAGTTGAAGTAAGAGAAAAGCAATGTAGAAACAGTGAGCAAGGGCAGTATGGGTAGGAGACAAAGACACAGGGGAGTATGGAATAGGTATTTCCGACATTCAAGAACTTGAAAACTATTTCTGAGTGACATGGGAAGCAACTGGAAGGTTTGAACAGAGAAGTCACATGGTATGGCTTATATTTCATTTAAAAGATCACCCTGACTGCTTAATGGGAATAGAATGCAAATGGCAAGGTTGAAGCAGGAGACCTGATAAGAAGTAAGTGATGCTGCTGACAAGGATGCTGATCTGATAAAGGTGACAGATAATGCTGGCTTCCAAAACCAAGGTGGTGATGAAGAAGATACTGGAGCCCTGATTCCCCCATCCCTTAAATGACACCCACAGCTTTAGAAAGGTAAATGGCTCCCTGGCTCCTCTCCTCCTCTTCCGCCCAAGGTCCCCTGCTTTAGGGAGATAAGCTAAACTTGCTTTTTTGCTTTTGTAAACCCCGCCTGCCCGCTTGCTTAAAGAATTTGACCACTTGCTCAGCAACCCACAAGCCAATGAACAAGAACCTATATAACCCACGAAAGGTGATGATGGGGACTCAGAATTTGGAGACTGAACTCTCCTCTGGGCCCAGGTGTAATAAAACTTCGTTCCTTCACCTCTCCGAGTCCATTTGGACTTTCTCATCATCTAAGTCTCGTTTCTGCTGCAGCATTTGGTTCCCTGACTGGAAAACCCAACTGAGTAGGCCCATTGTGCCTCTGGCTTGGGGCTGATGAGCGCAGCCAGCGGCGATCTTCGAGGGAACGAGGTAGGTGCCACCGTCCTCTTAACGGAACCTCCTTCTGAAGTGGTCCCCGTGGGCCTTGTACCCCACACTCTGGCCTGACTCAGTGGGGAGATGAACTGAACAGTGCCAGAAGACTCTGGAAAGGTAAGGCCCTGGATGCCAAGTCTTCAATCAGGCCCATCTCTGGAAGGAAGAGGAAACTCATCACCTCCTGAAATCTTGAGTACCATGATTCCAGAATAGGGCAATCCCTGTGGGAGGGACTGCATAACTTATGAGTGACTGTGTGAGTGAGTGAGGAAGGCAGAGGCTTGCGTCTGCCATACCAGTCTGTGACTCCACTGTGTAAGCTACGGAGACTGTGTGGACCCTAACCTGTTTTCTGTGGCTACGTCATACAGCATAATGGCTCACCCGAACTTGAACTTTGCCCGGGCGCCTTAGCTAAGATGAGCTGAAGTTCTCGCAAGATACGCAGACAGGTAGGCATCAGAGTGGTCTTGAAAGAGGCAAATCCTTCCTTTGTCTGTCTTGTACCACAGAAACAGGGTATGGGCTCATCACAGTCAAAATCCACTGTCTTAGACTGCATGCTTAAGAATTTTAAAAAGGTCTTTTCTAGAGATTATCATGTCTGGATGAACCCTGGCACCCTCCATACCCTATGTGAATTAGAATGGCCACTTTTGGTGTTGACTGGCCCTTGGAAGGGACTGTGGAAGTAGCCAGGGTCTGTGCTGTATGGCTTGTAGTCACAGGAACACCTGGTCACCCCAATCAGTTTTCCTACATTGACTCTTGGCTAGAAATATCCCGGACTCTGCCCCCTTGGGTTTGAATTTGCATTGGAGAAAAGGGACAGAGCAGGGTCTTAGTTGCATAAGGAATGGAGCCCCAGAAACTGGTCATTCATCAAGGATCCTAGGAAGAGGACCCACCACCCTCACCATATGCTCTGGCCACTTTAGCTCTTCCTCCTAGCCCAGGAGTACAGGCAGATCTCCCAGAGACACCCCCATCTTCATTCCCTTTGGGACAATCGACCCCCTCTGGAGAAAGCCCAGAATCCCAATGGCAAGTAGGCTCTGGTCAGTGCAACCCGCATTACAGATGCCCCTCCATGAGATGCAAGTCCAGCCCAGATCAGCGAGAATGGAACTTTCCAACCCAGAAAGCCTGTTTTATATTACCAGCCCTTCACAGCTACAGACCTCTTGAACTGGAAGCACCACACCTACTCCTACTCAGAAAAGCCCCAGGCCCTTATTGATCTCATGGAATCTATTTTCCAAACTCATCAGCCTACTTGAGCTGACTGCTGCCAACTCCTCCTGACTTTGTTTAATACGGAAGAGAAATGGCAGATTCTGATGAATGCCTGAAAGCAGCTGCAGGAGCAGGCCCCAACTGGCATCTTAAACCCGGAAGATTGGGCACAAGAGGTGGCACCAGAGGTCCAGCTGAACTGGGACTTCATCACTGATCAGGGATGGGCTGCACTCCTGCAATATCGGGAAGCGCTCCTTCAAGGGGCCTGAGAAGGGGCAAAACGACCCACAAACATGACAAAGATGACTTTAGTTACTCAAAAGCCCGACGAATCCCCAGGAGATTTCTATGAGCGACTCTGTGAGGCCTTCGAAGCTACATCCCCTTTAACCCAGAAGCTCCGGAGAACCAGAGGATGGTGAATGCCACCTTTGTCACTCAGGCAGCATCAGACATTAAAAGAAAGATCCAAAAATTAGAAGGGTTTGCAGGAATGAACATCTCCCAACTCCTTGAAGTCATGAAAAAAGTGTTCATTAATTGAGATGAATTCGCCGAACGAGAAGCCAGGAAGTGAATGAAACACCAAGCTCCCCGCTGGCAGCTGCCATGGGAAATCTTGACCCCACCAGACAAGGAGGACCACCTCAAAAAGGGGGGGCAAGTAACAAGAAGACGCCCCTGGCTAGAGACCAATGTGTTTATTGCAAAGAAAGTAGACACTGGAAAAATGAGTGCCCCCAAAAGAATCAGGCTCATGAAGGGGGCAACCCCAAAGGGAAATACCGACCTGAGCCCCAAGACCATCTAATTCGACTAGTAGGACTCGGCCCTGAAGAGGGGTGACCAGGCTCACTGGACCTTGGCCCCCACGAACCCATGGTCAAACTACAAGTTGGGGGCCAGTCAATGACTTTCATGGTGGACACTGGTGCTGAATATTCTGTGGTCACAACCCCCATCGCTGCCTTTAGTGGAAAAACTGCTAATATCATAGAAGCAACGGGGGACCAGTTGAGTCAATGGCCTTTTTGCCAGTCAAGAACTTGCCAGCTTGGTGGCCATGAAGTGACTCATGAATTTCTATACCTGTCTGCACGTCCAGTTCCCTTACTTGTTAGGGCACAGAATGAAGACTTCATGCAGAAGAAAATTCAAGCCAGAATCTGGAAAAACTGCTGGAACATTTTCCCCAGGTTTGGGCAGAGAGAAACCCACCAGGAATGGCACAGAACTCTGTACCGATCATCATCGACCTGAAGCCTGGAGTTGTCCCAGTCTGGCAAAGGCAGTATCCGATCCCCCGCGATGCACAATTGGGCATGGTCGAACACACAGACTGCCTGAGGAAAGAGGGAATCCTGATGGAGTACCAGTCACCCTGGAACACCCCATTATTACCAGTAAAGAAGCCAGATGGGACAGGATATCGACCAGTCCAGGATTTACGAGCAATCAGCAATGCCACTCTCACCTTACTTCAGGTTGTTCCCAAGCCGTACACTTTGCTGGGACAGCTGCTGCCTGAAGCCACCTGGTTCACTTACTTGGACCTGAAAGACGCCTCCTCTGCCTGCAGCTGGCCCCTCTGAGCCAGCCTCTGTTTGCCTTTGAGTGGGAAGATCCTTGAACCCAACAGAAAACTCAACTAACCTGGACCCAGCTCCCGCAGGGCTTTAAAAATGCCCCTACCCTTTTCGGGGAAGCTTTGGCAGCAGATCTGGCCACATACCTCCAGGGGGACTGCAGGTGTGCCCTCTTGTAACATGTAGATGACCTCCTACTTGCCAGTGAAATGGAAGATGACTGCTGGAGAGGGACCCAGACTCTCCTACAACTTCTGACACAAACTGGGTACAAAGCATCTTGGAGAAAAGCCCAAATCTGTAAATGGCAAGTCAAGTACCTGGAGTTCAGCATCATACAAGGGCACCAGACACTAGGACCAGAATGGAAAAAAAGTAATCTGCACCATCCCTACCCCCACCACAAAAAGAAAATTTGTGCGTTCCTCGGGGCTGCAGGGTTCTGTCTCATCTGGATTCCCAGGTTTGCAGCCATGACCAAACCCCTTTATGAAGTTCTGATGGGCCCAGGAAAAGAGCCTCTCGTCTGTGGAGAAGCTCAACAGAGGGCCTTTCAAAGCATCAAAAGACAACTCGACCGAGCCCCTGCCTTGGAGCTCCTGGATGTAACTCACAGCTTCAAGCTATTTGTGTATGAAAAGAACAAAGTAGCCCTAGGGGTCCTTACACAAACAGTCAGCCCCTGGCAGAGGCCCATCGCTTACCTCTCCAAGCAGCTGGACCCCGTGGCTGCAGGGTGGCCGCCCTCCCTGAAAGCCCTGGCAGCAACTGTAACCCTCATCAAAGAAGCCCACAAATTACCCCTCAGACAGGCTATTCGTGTCATGGTGCCACACGTGGTCACTGCCCTATTGAACTCACATGGGCACTGGTGGATATCCAACCCCCGGTTCGCACATTACCAAGGTTTACTCTGTGAAAACCCCAGAGTACCAATAGAACCAACAGTGCGCATTCTAAACTCCACCACTTTCCTGCCAGACAAAGAGGGAGTCCCTGAACATGACTGTGTTGAAGTAACCGAGGAAATTTACGCCAGTCGCCCTGACCCCCAAGACAAACCACTTCCTTCCCCGGACCAGACGCTATTTATAGATGGAAGCAGTCTCGTTAGAAACGGGGAAAAGCTTGCTGGGTATGCAGTCACCACTGCTGAACAGGTAGTAGAAGCAGCATCTCTACCCCGGGGATGGTCGGCACAATGGGCAGAACTTGCAGAACTTTGGTCGCTGGTACAAGCCCTGCTGTTAGTCGCCGAGCAGGCAGTAAACATTTACACTGACTCTAAATACTCATTCACTACTGTTCATGTCCACGAAGCAATTTATAAAGAAAGACGCCTCCCGACTGCAGGGGGAAAGGAAATTAAAAACAAAGAAGAAATCTTTCAACTATTAGAAGTGATCTGGAAACCAGACAAAGTCGCCATCATCCACTGCTGAGGACATCAGAAAGGGACAAATGTGGTCACTCAAGGGAACAGGCTAGCTGACAAAGCAGCTCGGCAAGCAGCTGAAGGAGCCCATGGAATACGAGACCTGGAATCGACACCGCAACTGTCCCTTTTAGGACAAGAAACTAATCAACTAAACTATACCTGGGATGAACAGGAATGGGCCAGACCCCTGAAGGAACTTGGTTGCTCCCAGATAACTGGATTTTCATCCTGAAAGTTGCTGCTCATGCCCTCATCCAGCAATACACCAACCTACCCACCTAGGGAAAACAGCTCTAGAAGCCTTACTTGGAAGATACTACTACATAGTCTGGTTGGCCTCCCTCTGTGCCTCCATCAGCAGCCAGTGCCAAGTTTGTGCCAAAAATAACCCTCTACAAGGCCCCCGAGCCCCGTCTGGCATCCAGCACATGGGAACAGCCCCTTTTGAAGATTTTACAGTAGATTTCAGAGAAGTAAAACCAAGTTGGGGGTAGAAATATCTGTTAGTAATGATACACACCTTTTCAGGCTGGGTCGAAGCTTTCCCCACTCGCACCAAAAAGGCAAGAGAAGTGACTAAGGCTTTACTCAGAGAAAGCATTCCCCGACATGGGCTGCCTCTGTCCATTGGGAGTGACAATGGCCCAGGCTTCTTGGCTGCCGTAGTCACAGAACTGGCCAAGATGTTAGGAATTAAGTGGAAACTTCATACCGCTTATAGGCCTCAGAGTTCAGGGAAACTCAAACGCATGAATCAAAGCCTCAAAGTCACCCTAGGCAAATTATGCCAAGAAACTAGCCTTCCCTGGGTAGACTTACTTCTCTTAGCACTCCTCCAAGTTACTTGTACCCCAGCGCCCATGGGCTATTCACCCTTTGAAATTCTATTTGGATGGTCACCCCCAATTATCCAAGCCTTCAGAGGAAATCTCAAGCCCCTGGGAGAGGCTGGCCAAGATTCCACTTTACAGCAGCTAGAGAAAACTCTAGCCCAAATACATAGAACTGTCTTGTCCTGAAACCTCATCCCCCTGGGACACACAGTGCACCCCCACCGGCCAGGTGATCAAGTCTGGGTCAAAGACTAGAAAAAAGAACCCCTTCAGCCTACCTGGACAGGTCCACATACTATGATCCTTGTAGCTCCCACTACTCTTAAAGCTTCAGGCATTGTCCCTTGGATCCACCACTCCAGGGTGAAGAAAGCACACCCCAACAAAGAACTGGACAGCTGGACAGCCCAACCCATACCTGGCCACCCCTTAAGAGTTTGAGTTGACCAGATTCACCAAACACCATCCTCATCTACCACCTGCTGAATGAACCCCTGCTCCTGGTGGTTCCTGTTCCAGGTTGGACCATTCGCCCTTGTGCTTGGAAATGGACTTGCTGCTGTAAGTCCCTGCAGACTGGACAATAGTAAATAGAGCTTTACTCACAGTGACATACCTGTGCCTTGTAGGATGTTTCTGTGCCTTAGGTTGCTTTTTCTATTCTCCTTCAGGGCTGATGCCAGTTCTCAGCCCTGCTCCAGTTGGTACAAATCCAGCCCCCTCTCAGCAACAAATAGGTTAAAACAGCTCACAGGAAAATACCAACCCTTCTATTCCTTTATCTACTGTACCTATATGCCAGCAAAATGATATAGGTTATCCGAAGCCTCAGTTTGTGGGGAAAGGGGACAAAAGTTCTGGATGGCCAGACTGAAATTTGGGGGTAGCTTCAGAACTTACAACACACCAGGGGAGGTCAATTGTTGGACTTATTATACACACGTAGGCACATCAGATGGGGGCGGGGTACAAGATATAGCCTGGAAAGAAAGCTTAAAACAAGTCCAAACCAGCCTCATCCGACTAGCCGAGGGCCCCAAGTGTAAGTGAGCAAATTTAACAGGACTTTATCAGCTCACTCAGTTCATAGCCCCCGTTCAACAATAGGTGAGGCTGTTGATTAACACCACCTATGCTCTCCTCCACAATATCAACCCCAGGACCAACTACTGTTGGTTGTGCTTGTCCCTGGGAAAGAGAACCTACTTGGGCACCCCGGCCCCTCCTGACTGGAACTTAAATCAAACCCTCACGGAAACCAGTAATTGGACTGCCCCTATTGGCCCTATCGCCCTCGATGTCCGCCTAAACGTCGCAGAGAGTAATCTAACCTGTCTTAGAGGCAGCCCCGCACCAGGGTCAAAGCCCAGTGAAGACATCCCTGAGACTTTGTGCACTTCCTACCAAACCTTGCTAACCAATCAGACTCAATGCACTTCCCGGGGACTATTTTATCTATGTGAAAGTAATGCATATAGGTACTTAGAGGCCAACTGGGCAGGAAGTTGCATTCTTTTTTTTTTTTTTAAAGATTTATTTATTTACTTTATCCATTTTAAATCCCCCTTCCCCATTTGCTGTTTTGTGTCCATTCGCTGGGCAATTCTCTGTGTCTGTTTCCTGCCATCTCTTCTCATCCTCCCCCTCCAGTCTTCACCAGGATTCGATCCTGGAGACCTCCGATGTAGGAGAGAGGTGTCCTGCCACCTGCGCCACCTCAGTTCCTGGTTTTCAGAACTTTGGGAGCATCTTGTCTTGTCTCTCCCCTGTTATGTCATCATCTTGCTGCATGGCTCCGGGGGCCTGGCAGCTTACCGGCACACAGAGCCTGGCAGCCCATGCACCTTCTAAAATATATATTTTTTATTTTACCGGGAAGTCCCGGGGATTGAACCCAGGTCCCTCCATATGGCAGACGGATGCCCAACCATTTGAGCCACATCCGCCCCCCACATTCTGGTATTTTTAACACCTGAAATATCAACCTACAAGGAGACAGAACTGGGGTTGGTGCTAAACCCCCATCAGAAAAGGGCCAAAAGGGCCTTACTCACCTCCATTTTCATAGGGGCAGGAGTGGCCTTGGGGATAGTGGCCAGGGCAGGGAGGTCTGGGCTCCTTTGTTGGGTTCTATTCTAAGTTATCCCGAGAACTAAATGAAGACATAGAGCGAGTGGCAGATTCTTTGGTTTCCCTCCAAAACCAGATTAACTCACTAGCCAAAGTAGCCCTGCAAAATAGAAGAGCCCCGACTTGCTAACTGCCAAAAAGGGGGGAGCATGTATTTTCCTAGGGGAAGAGTGCTGCTGCTATGGTAACCAGTCAGGGATAGTCACTACCAAAGTGAAAGAACTTAGGGATCAAATCCAAAAGAGGAGGGATCACTTAAACAAATTCTGGGGCTGGAACCTTGGACAGTGGACCTCTTGGCCTCTGCCTCTGGCTGGACCCTTGATTATCTTATTCATAGTGGCCACCTTCAGCCCGAGCATAATAAATGCACTCATCAGGGTCATTGAAACAACCGTAACTCCTATAATTACTACTAAAATTCTAGCCTTAAGAAAGTATAGGTCACTAAATACAGATGATGCCCTATGGGAATTATAAGGGCATCAAAGGGGGGAGAATGATGAAGAAGATACTGCAGCCCTGATCCCCCTACCCCTTAACTGACACCACAGCTTCAGAAAGATAAACAGCTCCCTGGCTCCTCTCCTCCTCTTCCGCCCACAGTCCCCTGCTTTAGGGAGATAAGCTAAACTTGCTTTTTCGCTTTTGTAAACCCTGCCTGCCCACTTGCTTAAGGAATTTGCCCGCTTGCCCAGCAACCCACTAGCCAATGAACAAGAACCTATATAACCCACGAAAGGTGATGATGGGGACTCAGAATTTGGAGACTGAACTCTCCTCTGGGCCCTCCCATAATAAAACTTCGTTGCTCTGCCTCTCTGAGTGCCATTTGGGCTTTCTCATCATCTGAGTCTCAACAATACTACTGCAACATTGGTAGAGCTGGAGTGGTGAGAAGGAATCCGATTCTGAATATATTTCAGAGGAAGAGTCTGCAGGGTATGTTGAAGGATTGGATCTGAGATATGAGAGAAAGTGAAAGGTCAAGATTGTTTCAAGGCTTTTGTTCTGAGCAATTAGAACAAAACTTCCATATGGAAAAATTAGGAAAACTATGAAAAGAACAGGTTGACAGAAATTAGGAAAACTATCATAAGAGAAGGTTGGCAGAAAGGATCATGAGTCTTGTGTGGGAGAAAATAATTTGAAATAGCTATTAGACATCCAAGACTTTGCCACCTGTTCACTAGACAATCACAGACAAGATACATGAGCAGAGAAAATCTGCCCTTACTCTTGCCGCATGTTACTGGAAACACTCAAGCATGTTTATCAATTCCAACAGCAGCTCCAGGATTTTCCATAAACAAGGTTGTAAGCATGTCGAACCCTTTTGAAAGTGGGGAGGGAAGCAGTAGGGCCCTGAGACATGCCTGAAACTTCATTTACTTAGAAAAGACAATGTTTAAGTTATTCTCTGTGTTACAAATCAATACAAATTGTAAATTATCCTGAAGAGACTTATTTTTATATATTTTTGAGAGCCCTTCACTTCCACTCCCATACTGCAACCCAGTAGGACCAATGAATCATACATTGACTTAACAGATATTTATTAAAAATCATATCAGATGCTGGGAATATAGTGATAAGTAAAAGAGGTAGACTTCCTGTGAGGCAACATACTGTCTCAGGAGAGGAGGACATTAAACAAATAATAACAAAAATCAATATGTAATTTTAAAAGTGAGAGTTTGGAATGTGATGAAAGAATGTTACAGAGAGGATGAAATTTAGATTTATGGCTAGGATGTGAGAGCAATATTTGAGGAAGCAACATTTAAACTGAAAACTAGAAGACAAGAAGGAGAAGGATAGATAAATGATATGTATGCTGTTTCAGTATTGGGCACAGAGAAGTGGAGGGAGGGTGATTAATAAAAACTTGTTTGAATAATTAGACTTTTACATTCCTGAAGGTAAAAATAAACATGTAATCTTTTATCTTATTTTGCTCAATAAAATTGTTCAGAAGATCAAAAATGGTAAAGACAATGTAAAATTTAACATTTTAATACTGATGTTGTACACCGTTTTACCTAAAATTTGGGGGAGTTAACTGCCTCTGATGTCAACTCAAGAAAACACTTTTTTGTTGTTGTTGCTAATGTAATCAGTTTTTGTAATGGCATCAGCAAATAAAGGGATGCTTATTATTCAAAAAAAAAAAGTACAGTATCAAAATTAATTTGGAAAAGCTAAAGTGGTATATATGTGTACATTATTACTATTATTGCTCATTATAACAATAGTGTTCAAATGCCGGGAAAATTTATCTCTGACTGAAAGCATAGGTAGGAAAGGAGCTCTGAAAGCAACCACATAACTATAAGCAGTTCAACATTATATTTCGGATTACCTTGATTCACTGTAAAGGGGCAGAGGAAACAGAGGATCTGGAACTAGCAGGTTATACGTGGGCAAGATGCAGAAGCTGATGCTTGAAGGAATTCCATTCCAGTGGCCAAAGCTGCTGCTCAGAGAGGATGGTGAAAGATAACTGGGGATCAGCCACAAAGTTAGGCTGATCATGGTTGTAGGGTTCCTGAGAACAAGTGATTACAAATCTATAGAGGTAGTCAGGTGGGCATCAAAGTTGTTTATCAGTTTGGTGGAGATCCATTAACAGATCAGCTCTACTGCTCAGGTTTTTATATCACTTACTCAGACTTCTAGGAATTGACCCCCAATTCATTGTGTGATTCTTCCCCTTACCATATAGAATTGACATGCTCTGTTGCTCCTCTTCATTGGCTTCTCATTATTTTCCACTCCACAATGTGGTTTATAAAGTCCTTTCAGGATTTGTCTTTGCTAAACTTTGATTTTATGTCTTTCCATTCCTCTGCCTCTGATACAATTATTTTTTCATGAGCTTATTTTAGCACCCAAATGTACTGCATTTTCTGTCAAGCTTGAAGCATCAGAGATTCTCTTCCCTTTGCAAGAAACAGTCTCCTCTCACTACTTTGACTTGCTAAGCTTTTCCTTATCTTTCATATATCAACTTGGATATTTCCTTTAGGAAGCTCTTCCTGATCCCAAATCTAGGTTAGATATTCCTATTCTGTGTGTCTGCAGAAGTTTATGCAGCACTTCTGTATTGTAATTACACTGATCAGGAATAGTAGCTGTAGATGATAGAATCCACTTCCACTTGTTTAGGTAAAAAGGGTTTACTAATGGTGAGGCAGTTTCAAACATGTCTGCAAATTTTTGACAGTGCCCTCCAGTTAAAAGGTGGCTCTTATATCTTCGTGCAATGAATCTGGGCTGGCTGCAGTGACTCCCTTTTAACCAATGAAATGTGGCAGATGTGACACTAATGACCCTTGAGGCTATGTCAGAAAAAGTGATGTAGTTTTCATCTTGCCCACTGTGGTAAGCAGAATGCACAAATGATCCACCAAGATTTACCATGCTAATCCCCAGGACTGTGAATACCATAAGAAATCATAGCCACCCATGATTATGTTAGTCACATAGAAAAAGTGATTTTTAATATTTAATTAAGGGTACTAATTAACTGACTTTGAGTTAATTAACAGGGAGATTATCTAGGTGTGCCTGACCTAACCAGAAGAGTATGTAACTGAGATTTGACACATGATAGAGATTTGTTCATTTACCAGAGTCTGGCAAATTATAGAGATCAAATGCATCAAGTGGAAGAAAATTATGTTTCATTTAGGAAATATGAAATGGTCAGGAAATTTTGAGCTCTCAAGGAAAAACAAAGTTGAAATGTTGGACTAAGCAGATCAATTGAGTCAAGCATTTCATTTCATAAATAGGTAAATAGGTAGTTTATTGATATTTGGAATTGGGGATTATCATGAACTGAGTCATGCTTTTTGTAGCACTCTGCAATTGATATGTATGATAAATTGAAAAGCAACAATACTAGAGTAGTGATGTAAGTTGGAGAATATGGCAATAGTTTATTCAAAAGTCATGGAGTGCTGAACTTCAGAAAGCAATAGGAATAGAAATGTGGGTGAGTTCTCGGAGTAGGAAGGTTAAAAATGGAATCAGAAACCTGGAGTGGTAACCACTGTACAGGGGTAAGATGTTTTACATGGAGAAGGGATAAAGTCATTAGGACATTTAAAGGTACAGAGAAAAGGAGTGAAAAAGAAAACACCTAAATCATATTAATCTCATTATAAAGGCAAAGCTCAAAAACAAAAACAAAAACAAAAGGTGAGGGATGAAATGGAATTGAAAGTATCACGAAAGCAGTAAAAATTTGAAATAGTTCTGTATTAGTCAGGGTTCTCGGGAAATAGAATCAACAGGAGATATCTGTAAATAGTATGAGATTTTATGAGTATCTCACATGACCGTGGGGATACCTAAGTCCAGGTTCTGTAGGCAGGCTGCAAACCAAGGCTTCTGATGAAAGTCCAGTGAAGGTCCTTGATGAGTTTCCGGGAGACGTTGGCTGTCCAAAGATGAGCTGGAAAATTCTCTCTGAATGCTGAAATCACTTCCCCTTTTAAGCATTCAACTGATTGATGACTAAGTGATAAAGCATCACTCATTGCTGATGGCAATCTCCCTGATTGATGGCAGATGTAATCAGACATCTATTGCAGTAAGCTCACCCATGTCTACAGCCAATAATTGTCAATGTATTACAATTATCCCAGTGCTTGTTTGACCAAACAACTGGGCACAATTACCTGGTCGAGTTGACACATTAGCTTAGCCATCACAAGTTCTATGGAAAATTTAATAAGGATCTGAGAAATGATCTAAAAACAAAATCTAAAAAAGATAATATTTCCTCATTTTTTATTATGACTTTACACATATTAGTATCATGATACCAAGGTATTCCTGGATATCCTTATCATCTATTATCAAAATTGCATTGATAATATTCCAGTTAGATTTATGCTAAACAAAAAATGAATTAATTATCAAATCATAGTTAATAACTGGAGAAACCATCCTAACTAGGTAATGAAACAAATATTGCTGGTAATTGTACTTGTACGTAGGTTGTAAGACAACTAATGAAACATTAGAATAGGCAAAGGAAGATTGCTCCTATGTTCTAATTTTAACTGCTACATTGTACATTCTGCTGCCTCAGCCTCAGACTATACCAGCCTTGCTATACACTTGCTCATGCTAGTTTTTTACTTTTCTGTATCCTGTTCCTCTTCTGTTTCTCCATCTTCTCTGCTCTCCAAAATGTTTCTGAGGAGTCATGCCCAAACCCAATAGACCATTCTCTAATTTAGTAAATACTTCTTTTCCATTTCCAAATCTGTATGATTGACTTTTTCTTAGATCTTATCACTATTTTCTGTAAGTTACTAAGCTGTGTGACTATGTGCTGACTGGTTAAATGTCAGTACTGTGAGTATAGTAAATTAACTTTCTCACATGTACCATTAAACAAAGAGAATATGAATAATAGTGGAGGATGACATAACAAACCAACTAACATCCTTGGAATCCTTGAAAATATTTTTTATCATTCCTTACTTACTCTGTCTCAATAACTTACTTAGAAAGTGTTTTCTTTACCTCTGTGTCTTTTTCATTAAACTATTAGGTGGTCATATTATCTCTAGTCTCTTTGCCTGAAGGTAAGAGCTCAGCCAGCTAGGAAATTAAGGAATTCATGTAAAACTAAGACCTCAGGTAAGATGGACTTATTCAAAGTGTTCACAAACTTAAAACAAGTAAAACTGTATAAATGTCCTGCCTGTAAGTGGCCTGAGCAAAACATTATTTTAGGAATTATAGTTATACCTCAAAACATGCAATTTCTGTACTTGTTAATAGTATACCTCTAAATTTATCCATAGGAAAATATGAAGTTAAACATAAAAAAGGAACTTCTAACAATGGATTATAAAATATTCCATAAATAGCTTGCATCTTATACTTGTACATGTGTCCCATTCTTGGATGGGTCAACTAGACCCATCCATACCTTACTTGAAATAATATTGAGTACATTATACAGTTTGTCCCCTGTAATAGAGGAAAAGTATTATATGGTGGTCTCAGGGTGGCTTTATATACATCCAGAGGCTTCTCCTGAAAGACATCTATGATACTAAACATATCTTAAGTATACTTTTTCTTAAAGCAGTTAGCAAACTAAATGTAGAGCCTGAAATTTAGACAAGGACTTATGAAAGACATCATACTATACATCATATCAACTTAGATCCTGAGCCAAAGTTGTTGGCCTAGTATTGAACTCAAGCTTGGAATGAGTCTTTCCTTGGACATTTTTTTTTTTTTTTTCATGTAATAGTTGTATCTTTAGAGAAGTTTCAGATTACATAAATTACATCAAAAGTATAGGGGATTCCCTTTATATACCACTCCTTCCCCCTTTCACATTTTCCCCCATTAATAACATCTTACATTATTGTAGTACATTGGTTACAATTGATGAACAAATATTAAAGCATTGCTTCTAGCCAAGGTCTCTAGTTTACATTATGTTTTACACTTTGCATTGTACAGTTTCATAGGATTTGGCAAGATGTTTAATGTTTTGTATCTGTCATTGCAGTATCATGCAGAAGAATTCCAATGCCCTAAACAAGACCTAAATTCCACCTATTCTTCCCT
>JAKSZT010052319.1:1420035-1568315 GCA_026826555.1 Tolypeutes matacus | reverse complement strand
TCCTTCCTTCCTTCCTTCCTTCCTTCCTTCCTTCCTTCCTTCCTTCCTTCCTTCCTTCCTTCTCTCCCTCCCACCTTCACTCCCTTTTTCCCTCTTTCTTTCCTTCTATCAACATATATTTATTGAACACCTACTGTTTGCAAGAACAAAGCTCCAAGGATACAGTTTTAAGCAAAATGCATAGCCCTGATTACCAAGAAAGTTATGGCCTAATATAGGAGGTGGATATTAAAACTAACTGCAAACTTAAACATCTAACTATGTATAAGACTTTGAATCTAGAGTTTTATATATTTATTTCTCTTTCTGCAGGGCATGCAGAAAGATAACTGCTGATAGAAATATGGGACAAAATTATAAGGAAATAAAGCATAAAAGAAAGTTTAGGTAATATCTGCTATAATCCTTTTTGATAACACTGTAAAAGAAAAATGTAGTTTGATAAACAATTGCATAACTAAGAGACAATAAATAAGTTCTCTGCTTCTCTGAAAAAGTGACATTTATGCTTAAATTGAGTAATGAGCAGGAATTGGCCAGTAAGTACAATTTTGTAAAGGCAAAATGTTCAGAGAATAGCACACAAAATTTTCCAAGGAAGGAAATAATTTTATTTTCAAGAAACTGAAAAACAGCCAGTGAAGTCAGGCACAGAGTGAGGAGGCAACTGCCAAAGATGAGACAACAGAGGCAGGCAGTCATGAGATTGTATCAGGCTTAGTGCATGTGAAATGTTCAATGATTTAAATTTAATCCTAACAATAATGGGAGTTCATTGAAGGCTTTCAACAGGTATAAATAATGTGATTTATATTATGAAATCCTAAGAACATCACAACAGGAGTGCATGCTTCTAGAATCAGAACTAGAATGAGCTGTCATCCTCATGAGTACATGTACCTTCAGGGGGCATGCTTTAATCTCATGTCCCAACCTACGTGCTCAATGTGAGTGCCTTCAAACCAATTAATTCTTTATAATATTGGTGTAGGTGATAGAATTTTGCAGATGTGTGCACTATCCTTGTAGTTGCCTATATCAAGTGAATACCTTAAAATTAATGGTATTTGAGATACAGTACTCCATTGAGCATGTGTGGTGGGAGAAAAATTAGCCTTCCCTTGTATTTGCTATGTATGTATACACCTTCCTGAATTTCTCAGCTTTGTATAATGTGTGTCTGTCTACTTCTGCCTGTGGCTTTATGTCTTTCCTACGCCTTTGATCAAATAGAACCACCTCAATTAATTGTGTGTGTGTGTGTCTGTGTGTTTGCTAATAAGATTTATAGAAGCTTAGAAGGAAACACTTGGAATGATATAACAGAAGTAAATGAAATACTGCTATGTTATGTTTTCTAATTAGAATTATAGAAGAAAAAAAAAAAAAAAAAGGAAAGCCTAGATAATCATAAAAGAAGTAGAGAACCGATGCTAAACCTCATATATAAAGGGAGAAAAAAGCACAGGGGTTTAGGCATATTTTATCTTTTCATGAGATAAATTTCAGAGAAATTTTATGATGGCTAGCTAAATTAATTTTTATGATCATAAAACACCCCAACATATTTAAAGAGATTACTGCCCATTGGCATTAATAAATTATAAACTAAAATGAAGTACCCATTGGGAAGACATTTAGAATTTGGATGCTAAACTTTAACTTATGATATAGGAAAAGTCAAATGATACATTAATTAAATTATTATCTGGCCCTACACTATGAGGAAGGAACAGAGGAGAAGTTAGAAATATTAACAGAAATGTTAGAGTTGAAGCTCAGCATGTTAATATGTGGTTTTTAAGCTCAGCATGTTAGTATGTGGTTTTTAAGTTTTTCAAATTAAAACAAAACAAAAAACTATTCCACTGAGGTAGACATAATAGCGTATCAAAACATTATGAAAGTCAAACTTTAGGGGCTAAAGGTCTTTAGTTTATTTTTGCAATATAATGACGATAGAAATTTTTAAAAGAATACTATCATCAAATATGAAGTTTTAGATGCCCTACAATTTCAAAAGAATGAATGCAAACATTTGTTTTAATGCTTTGGTAAATCATTTATACATGTAAGTAAATTTATTTTTATTATATGAACTTATATGAAAATTTCAATCTTATAAAAAGACTAGTCCAACATATACATAATATCATGTAAAGATGCAAAATACTTCTTTTGGTTACCTTCCTCAATCTAACCTACATTTTGGGTAACAGTATCAGATATTGTTTTAGTTTCCTAGGCTGCTTATGAAAAGTCATAAAATAGTTTAGCTTGAACAATGGAAATTTATTAGCTTACAGTTTGGAGGCCTAGAAAAATGTTCAAATTAAGCCATCATTCAGGCTATGCTTTATTTTCAAAAACCAACTGCAGGCTGTCCTTGGTTACTCTGCCACATGGCAAGGCACATGGCGGCATCTGCTGTTCTCTCCTTCTCTTCTTTGTGTTGCTTTTAGCTTCTTGCTTTCATGGCTTTCTCTCTCTCTCTCTCTCTCTCTCTCTCTCTCTCTCTCTTTTTCTCTTTCTCTTCTTCCCATTTATAAAGGACTCCAGTAATAGGATTAAGTCCCTTCCTGAATGAAGTAGGTCACACCTTAACTGAAGTGGCCTCATCAAAAGATCCTATTAGAATTACAATGGAAAAATAAATAAAAAACAAAATTAAATTAAAAGAATTACAATGGGTTCACACCCACAGGAATGGATTAGATTTAAGAACATATTTTTCTGGGGTATATACAGTTTCAAACAGAAATAGATATTTGTAACCGTTAGGGAATTTGATGTAATTATGAATTCCAAAAATATAATTGGATCATGCTTGTAAACTGATCTGTTAATCTGGGCATGATTAGGTTAGGATTAGGGCGTTGAGCCCCACCCCTTGGTGGGTGGGGAATTGAATATTAAAGGCAAGGCAAAGGACAGTTGAAGCAGTCTTTTGAGAAGCAGTTTTGATGTTGAAAAGAAGGCCCCAGGAGAAGAGAAGCAAGCCGTTTGCCTGATCATCTGCAGCTGACCTCGTGGAGGAAACAGGAGCTAAGCCCCGAGAGAAACGCAACCCCGGGAAGAGAGGAACCCCAGAAGCCTGAACCCTGGCAAACGCCAGCAGCTGTCTTGCTCTAACACATGCCAATAGACTGTGGTGAGAGAAGAAACTTAACACTTTATGGCCTGGTATCTGTGGACTTATACCTCAAATAAATACCCTTTATAAAGACCAACCCATTTTTGGTATTTCACATTAAAACCCCTTTGGCTAACTAATACAATATTAAAACATATTTAGTCTTTAGTGTGAAGCAAAAATGTGAAAGTAAATATTTATAGTTGAAGTAAAATAGAGCATTCAGTGCAATGATAAGAATTCCCAAATAAATATCTGAAAACTCTCACAATCTGCTAGAGATTTTCTTTTCTATAAAAAGTAAGAATATCCCAAACAAGTTATCAAAGTACAGAAAAAAGGGTCAAATGTTTTAGAAAAGTAACTGTCACCATTTTAAAAATTAACTCTCAATATTAAGATTATTGTAAGATAAATTATATACTTTTATGAGTTCATTGTTAAAAGAGTTCAAAGTAGTTTTCCTAATTAAAACATTGCTAATGCAATCTTTGGACAAGTTGAGACCAGGTATCATTAAAACAAAACTAAATAAAGCAAGTAGTTCTGAGTATTTGGATGTGGAAATCAGAACAAATTTTCTTTACTTGACAGTAGATTTTTGCAAAGTATCTCCATGGGAATTCTTAGTCAATTTCAGTTATGTTTACATTATGCTTAATATAAGAAATTTTCTTTTACTTTATACAATTAGTCTCATTCCTTTTGTTTTTTAATAGTAAGGAGTTTAAGGTGATTGAATTCAAATACTATAGAATTTAATTTCAAATAGTTGTAACTTCAAAGAATGTTTTAATAAGTTTGGCTTTCTTCTAGACTAGCAAATAAGACAATCAAGATAACTAGCCATAAATTCAATCTAAGTTTAGTATTATATATATTTGTATAATCAGTAATACTACATCTTATGGAATTTTCCCCCAATGAGAATGATGATGAATTATATTAGAGAATTAAAAAAAACAAACTATTTTGCCTTTGTGTGTATATGAGTGTGGCAGTTTGGTATCATTTATGAAATCTGAAAAAGATATTTGATTATGCTTTTAAACTGCTCTGTTCCTCTGGGCATAATACAATTTGATTGCATTAGATTCAGCTGAGATGTCTGATTAAATTATGTTAAGATTAGAACTTTGATTTGACCATGTCATTAGGGAGTGCAGGGTTGAGTCCCCACTCCCTTGGTGAACTGATAAAACAGACATTCACATGGAATTAGATACACAGAGAAGGTACACAGAGAATCCTGTGGCCCCAGGAAGAGAGATGAACCTGATAGTCTATAGCTGCCGTTGTGAAGAAAACAGAGAAGCTGTGCCCAGAAAGAAACATGCCGGAAAGAGAGAGGAATGCTATGCCAGCCTGAAGCTGAGATTGGAAGAAGCTGGACCCACGAAGCTTTAAGAGAAAGAGGGAGGCTGAACTCTCACATATATCACCTGCCATCTTGCTTCAACACATGGCAACAGGGTTTGGTAAGGAAGTAACCTTGAGTTGGGTTCAGTAGCTGTTTGGCATTGTTTAGGAATTCCAAAAATAGTTATTGGATTATGTTTGTAAACTGGTCTGTCAAAGGTATCACTTTTAATTGATTAAATTATGATTAGGACTTTGACTGGGCCACGTTAGTAGTGCCCAGAGAAAAGACATGGCAAAGGACAGAGTTGAAAGTTTTGAGCTGGAGCTCGGGAAGTGAACACACAGGAAAAGAACAGAGAGGAATAGAGACTGCTCCGTAGACACAGCAGAAGCCCTGGAGAGAGAGTCAGAGCCATTCACCTTATATTCTGCATCTGGCCTTGTGGAGAGAGCAAAGCAGCCGAGCCTGGAGAGAAATGGAGCCCTGGGAAAAGAGGAACCCAAGAAGTCTGAACTCTTGGCAGACATTGGCAGACATCTTGCCCCAACACGTGGCAATAGACTTTGGCAAGGGAAGTAACTTATGCTTTATGGCCTGGTAACTGTAAGCTTCTACCCCAAATAAATACCCTTTATAAAAGCCAATAGATTTCTGGTATTTTGCTTCATTACCCCTTTGGCTGACTAATACGGACTTCTTAGGGCCTTGTGACCGTAAGCTTTTACCCAAAATAAATACCCTTTATAAAAGCCAACAGATTTCTGGTACTTTGCATCAGCACCCCTTTGGATAACTAATACAATGTGTATATATTTGAAACCATTAATATTGTGTAGTATCTCTTATGTATTTTGTTATTATAAAATAGTACACACTAACAATTTACTGTGTTCTTTTATCAACGAGGTAAATTTGTTTGTCTTTAAAATTATTCAAAATGCTTAATTTTTAACAACTTACAAATATAAAGTAATTTATCTTAATTCCAATTCCACACCCAGTATCCATACATAAATGCTAAAACAAATTGATTGCTTAGGTGTCATATGGAGAAAATTTTAATAAACTTTAGATAAGTAAAATTAAAGGAAGTTTTTCATTTAATTTCATGGTTCAATATTTTTCAACAACAAATATATTAGAGGAAGTTAAAACCGCTGTAAAATGTAGCTATTTTATGAAAATATTACACTTTTGAAAATATATAAAAAATATATATAAAGTTTTTGTCAAAAGTTTGACAAAAAGACATTTACTGAAAAGGAAGATGATAAAGCAAATCATATTTTCTCTTAATGTCTATTATTTATATATAGAACAGTTTTAGGGAAATGGAAGTATATTATTTATTGCTGCTTACCAAATTATCCTGGAACTTAGAGGCTTAAGGAAACAACCAATTATGATCTCAGAATTCTGTTGTCAGGAATCTGGGCATGATTTAACTGGAATATTTGGTCCTGGATCTTTTACAAGGCTTTAATCAAGGCGTTGGTCATGGCCGCAGCCAACTCACAGCTCTCTTAGGGCAAGATTCTGTTCCAAGCTCAATTACAGAGTTCTTGGCATGATTCCGTTCCTCGGAATTTGGGTTGCAGTCCTTAGTTTCGCAGTGACTTTGGCCTGGAGGCTGCTCTTAATTGTCACCTCAAAACATGGCGCCTGACTTCATCAGAGTGAGCAAATAAGAGCTACCAAATGCAAACAAGATGGAAGTGAAATCCTGCCACATCTGTCATATACTGTTTGTTAAAAGCAAGTCACTAGATCCAGTACCTAATCTAAGTGAGGTCATTATACAAAGGTGCCGATACTAGGAGGCAGGAAACTTTGAAGGCCCATCTTCATAGTATGCTTATCATAAGGGGTGTATAAATACATTCTTTTTTCAAAAAGTTTTCCAGATTTCTGGGAGTGAAGAATCTTGATTCCTACAAGACATCTGGAAATTTCTCCTAGTATCAAACCCTAGGAAATCCAATCTTTGGCCAACCAAATGTCACATAGCATTCTTCAAAAAAAAATTGCTTATTTGTATATTATAGGGGGAACTCATGATTCCCAATATGGAAAAAAATAAAGAAATACTATAAATGTAGCTATTTCCTAAACTGAACTTCAATATGATGGAGTGCTAAAAAATCAAGTTCTATCCAGTTAATGAAACACAGATTCCATTCCTCAGAATGGACTACAGAGATTTTTACCTCACTTTGTTTTATCTGGCTTGCCCACATAGCACAGTTGAAAAGAACAAAATAAAACATATCACTGTAATTTTCCATATTCAAAGAAAACACTCCAAGGAGATTCCATATTTTTCCTCTGGAGGGGTTATCTTAAAAACCCAATGTATTTAATAGTCCCTTCTATTAGTTCACACACTAATGTGTGAGGCAAGCCAGGTAAAAAATAAGACTGGCTGTTCAAGGGAGATTCTTTTATACTTATCCAACTATTGTTAGATGAATTCCTAGAAAATGCAGAAAGATATGGTAAAATATTCTTATTTTAAGTGATTCATTAATGTTCGACTACCTTGGATAATAATGGAACTACCCATGCATATTATTGGAAAAATGTAGCCTTGGAGAGTTAAAGAAATGTAATGAGGGAATATAATGTATCCCAGGAGGGAATGTATAATCGACTCACTATATTAACTTTGTATTGTCTTTGCTTTTATGATTGCTTAAGAAAATGTATAAAAATAGATATTAATATTTTAGAGAAGTCCTGGAAAGTTTATTACTCTGCATTTATAAAGGAAACTAAGCAAACTATTCAAAGATCATTCTAGACTGGGATATTTACACAATTCTCTTTATTTTGAGTTGGAATACAATTACAATTGGCTATGAACTATTTTCAAGAAACTTTACCCACTTTAATACTAAGTTGTGATAGTTAATCAATATATAAATACATTATTATTGAATATTTGCTATGTTTCAAGCACTATTGGGTGACATAAAGGAATCAATAGTAAGTTTTTCAAACAGTTTAGAATTTTATTACCTCAGATTTGTATGCTCTTTTAACATATACAAATTAAGTTTACACGTGAAAGTGTGGTATCCCCTTGATACTTCTTTTAAGTCATACCTGTAAGACTATGGAGCTTATAACATATCATAGCTGTAAGCATTATGAGCTCATTGTTTTTCCCTTTAAGCAAGTTTTTATCAAATTATGTTCCCTATTACGTTTGACTATAGAATAATGCTTCTCTGAATGCCATCCATGGATTACCTGATTAGAATTACCTGAACTACATATTAAACCTGCATAGTATGGCCACAAATATATACATTCTGTATGAAAATCTCTAAGGGGAGCCAGAAAATAATTTTAAGCATATCTGTACATGGTTATTATGACAAGTAAAATGTGAGAAATACTTCTTTCTTTAAACTGCATTGATCCATAATATTTGGCTAGAGATATGAAGTCGTATTTGTGAAACTAAAAGTATAAACTTGAGAGATATGGGAAATAAATAATTTTTAAAAACCTGGAAAGAGGTTCTTTGTTGTCCTTAAATCAACTGAATTTTTTATTAGTACCAATTATTTAACTCTTACTATGAATCAGACACTGTGCCAAGCATTCCAAGTGCACTAACTTAAATCTATAAAACATGCCTCTTTATGAAAGAAAATTTTTGAAGCCCCAATTGGCAAATTAAGAAATGGAGACTTGAAAAACATATTGACCTGCCTATGATCACACAAGCAGATAACAGAGGAGAGATTCAAATTCAGATGTCTGATTTAAATTCCCAGGTTCTCAACTTCTGGGATGTCTGGAAAAGATTAGTGTGGTCTTCAGTGGTTAAAGAAAGCTTCACTGTGTAATGCAACATATATTGAACATTTATATACAGAGAAGTGGGACTAAAAATAGTCACAGAAGAGTAGCTGGAATTTAAATAAGCATAATAGAGGAGTGAGAACACTACCAGTATGCCCAACAGTGTGAGTAAAACTCAAAGTTGGACTGCACTGTGTGTGACACAAAGTGACGAAATGGAGATTAGTAGATAGACCTACCTACTTGGAAAGAAATTTGATTATATCTTTTTTGGCTTTGAGGTGGGAATTCTTACCTTCAATAAGAGGATGAAGGGAAAACTTTATTTATGTGCCACTACTTGTTCAGAAAATTCCTTCTAGAGATTTGTATTGTTATATATGAAGAATTTAGCGTACCAGATCACTCCCTTCTTAACATCATCCTCCTGGGCTTAAGAGTCCTTGCTCTACCTAATTTCCTTCTTACCACTCTATTTCTTATCAATGTTCTTGACTCATTTCTTCTTCTATGTTTTGCTTTTAAATATAGGTTTGTTTTACATGCTGTCCAAAAATCCACTTCAATGTTTTAAGTACCATTCTGCCCAAGGTTTCTTAAACTAGAACAGAAGATATCCACTTATATGGCTTAGAAGTAAATGTTGCATGCCAATTCAATCATAATCGTCAGTCCTTCCTTATTTTTTGCTGGCAGAATCTCAATTTTGTTTAATGTTCAGCTCACTTTTATAAGAATTATTCTGATTTATAAAATCTCTTAATGGCAATTTCCTTCCCTTCAAGAAGGTATGAATGAATCAATCCTTGCAATTAGACATTACATTAAGTTATGTAAGGGAGAGGTAGAATGGTTCTGGAAAAGGTTTCTTGCCTGTTAGAAGAAATCCACATAGAATGATAAACACTCTTCTTTTGCTAGGTCTTATTAGCTTTGGATGCTATTCTAGGAACAAATACATCTGTCTTGTGTCCATGAGGAGAATTATTCCAAGTGCAGACAGGCCAAGAATGGCAGAAAAAAAAGGCAAAAAGTACTTATGTTCATAGTGATGTTTGGAGCCACTATATTACCTTGAAACTTGTTAAGTAAGGTAACAAACTTTATCTTGTTTAAATTATTTAATTTGGTGTCTTATCTTACTTGCAGCCAGAGAGTCCTCACTGCATTTAATGGGAAGAAAAAAAGAAAATCCAGGCTCTGTGCCTATAGAGCTACTCTATAAGTAAAATTTCCCTATCTGTAAAATGGGGTTAATAATATCTCCCTTTTAGATTTTGCTGAAGAATAAAGATAAATGGATATAAAATGCTATGTTTAGAGGTTGGGTCTTAAAAAATGCAAGTAAATTTTAGCTGTTTATTAATTTCTGAGGAATTTACTTTCATAAAAATGAAAAAATAATATATCTATATTCAATGGAATTTTTTATATCTTATTTATATAGAAGACATATTTTTGTCATATGTCAGTCATTTTTAAGTGTATGTGTTAACATTATAAGTAAGTCTAGGTCAAGAAATCAGAAATGAAGGTTAATTTATTCTGACACTGTCGAGATTCCTTTACAAAATAATTTATATCAGATCCACTGGCTTACTAGTATTTTTATTTTTTTCATAAAATTTTGATAGTAGAATATGCTAAAGTTTAATTTATTAATGTTTTTAATATTTTGCCCAGCAAATCTCATAGGTTTTCTTTTTAGTTTTATTTATTTATTTATTTTTAAGACACTTAAATTATATAAATGTCACATAAAAAATATAGGTGATTCCCATGTGCCTGCTCCCACACCTCCCACATTTTCCCACATTAACAACATCTTTTATTAGTGAGGTGCATTCATTGAAATTGATGAACACATTTTGGAGCATTGCTACTAAGTGTGGATTAAAGTTTACATTGTGGTTTACAGTTTCCCACACAAATTTGTAGGTTATGGCAAGATTTATAATGGCCTGTATCTGTCATTGCAATGTCATTCAGGACAATTCTGAAGTCCCAAAAATGCTCCTGTATTACACCTGTTTTTCCCTCTCCCTGCCCTCAGAACTTCCAGTGACCACTGCCTCCACATCAGTGATATAATTTCTTCCATTACTAGAAGCACAGTAAGTCTATAGTAGAATGCCAATAAGTCTAGTTTAGCCCATAGCTCATTCCCCAATCCTGAGGATTCTGAGATGATGATGTCTACTTCACTTCTAATTGAGAGGGGACTGTGATCCCATGTGGCTGATGGATGGGACTGTCTTGCTTGAAGTTGTAGACTTTCTTGGTTCCTTAGTATGGTAGTTGTCCATCATCACCTCCATGTTAGTTGTCCTGGGTGAGACCCATTACCTGGAGAGTAAGTGTTGCACCGCCACTGAGATTTAGGGCCCAGCTGGCACCTGGAGATATCAAAGATTTAAGTATCTTGGACATAAATCTACCAATTCTAGTACAAATTATAGGTTCAAATAGAAGGACAGAAGAGCCATGTGTAGGGAAACCACAACTGAGTCCAACTCTGTCACTCTGGGGAGCATAAATTCCAAAGTAGGGTCCACTGGCAAGGTACTAAACTCCGGAGCTGTCTGCCCTGACTATAGTGTCTAGATGTCTCCAGAGGCCCGAGAAGCCCTGCTATTTAGGGTAGTATCTACTTTGGCAGTCAGAGAGATTCTGCTGAGACATGCATAAGCATTACCTCTGGAGTGATCTCCTGACTCATTTTGAAGACTCTTAGCCATATAAACTCATTTGTCTTTACCTTTTACCCCTTTTGGCCAAGGTTTTTTTCCAGTTACATTGCTAGTTGGTGCTTGGTAGTAACCCCTCAGTGCCAGGGAGACTTATCCCCGGGAGTCATGTCCCACCCTGGGGGGAAGGTAATGCATTTATATACTGAGTTCAGCTTAGATAGAAGTCACATTTGAGCAACAAGGAGGGTCCCAGAGGCAACTCTTAGGCACCCAAAATACTAGGCTAAGTTTCAGTTTCAAAAGTAAAGGTTCATATGAACAGTCATCAATATCAAGGGCCCATCAATGGAACATCTTTCTTGACTAGTCATTGCCCCTAAACTTGGGAGATTCTTGCTGCTATATTAGAGAATGTGGCAGAGCTTCCCAGGATGGGAATTTGATATTCTTTCAGTTATTGTGAGAATGTCCACCCACTGTGACAATGCCCCATGAACATTTGAACACATTTATATTCCTTATATGTATGCCCAGGTGAACTTCCTCCCATGTATCCCCCATCTCTGACAACCCACACCAATGATCCTCCCCTGCCACAGTTGTAACTTTTCTGTAATCCAAAACTTCTTCAAAAATGAATCCAACAAAGTAGACAAATATGATTAATAAGAAAATGAAATAATAATGATAGTTTTAAAAATAAGAAATAAAATACAAAAAAATTTTAAATAAGAATAAAAAATAATAATTTGGGATAATAAAAATAATGAAAAAATGCTTTTAAAATTTCTCAGAAGCTTTCACATGGATTATGCACACAAATTAATATCTAATTAATATGGGTTTTGGTGGCTTGAATTCTGTTGTTTGTTATAACTTCAATATGGAAGTCAGAAATATAGTGATAATTGGCCCCTTTTGACTTTTATATATTTTTTTATTCAAAAAAAGAGACTCCTGGAAGAATAAAATCATTTTTCTTTGCTAATGATCGAAAATATACTTCACCTTGGCTGTGAACTAATTTTTTTAACCTGCTCAATTTTACAGATATATCCATGTTTTAGGTTTTTATATTTTTTCCTAATCACTTACTTTAACTAAATGCAATATAGAGTAGTGCAAGGGTCAAATCCTGACTTTAATTATTATTATTATTATTATTATTATTATTATTATTATTTAACCATACTATATGTCAATTCTTTCCTATAACCTAACAATATTGCTTACAGATTCCATCGTCAACAGGCTAATTTTATCTATTAAAACTAAGACCGGTTTAAAGCCCTAATCTATAGTTTGATCTAAATAAATCATGCCTCCTCACCTCCTGAAGAGCACATGCTGACAGAGTGGCTGGGGGATGGGGGAGCAGTCTGTCTTTGATCTGCCTGAGACAACAGTTGCCTCCTCCATCTTCAAGGTTCAGGTCTTTATAAATTGTGGTTGGGAAGAGAGAAAGGAAAAGGATTAGCATGTTGTCACTTCACAGGCATGGCAGGTTGTACCCTATCTGCTGGTTGTCCCTGACATTGTCCAGATAGTAACATTCACTTTGTGGAAGGGATCATATACTGTGAACATAATGGGACACTTTTCCTCTCCCCTTTTATCCCCTGAAAGTCATGTAGATTATCCATATGGCAAAGACCCCCACATGAGACTATTGATTCTGGTCCTAGTACCCACTCCTGAGAGCCACATGTTCTTAGACTAGAGCCCTTTACCCTAAAGACAACCCCCTTAACCAGGGTAATAGGGAGGTGCCTTGATCCAGCCTCCATCCATATGGGAGCAAGCTCACTTCTTCAGTGTTTTCTGGCCCCTACTGTGTGCAAATGTTTAACAGTAGCCACCTCTTTACTCTTAAGTCCAAGGTACAGCTAACTATTCTTTGGCAACAGAAAAAGAAATCCCCAACACATTTTAAAAACTGTTTTATTTAGTCAACAAAAACAAATTGCATTAAGTCTTTCAGGTTGGAGTCCATGTATTCCCTTCTGTGAAAAGAAAAATTTGTTTTGGGTTTGTATTCTTTCACCATTTTTATTATCACTTATATGTTTAAAAATTTTAATATAAAAAGAAGTAAACATAAAGGTATATTTTTAAAGTATTTTTCAATTTATTCCTTAAGAGAAATACCTGCAACATAGGCTATGAGCCAAACTATTCATAACCATAGTTGTGTGTATTTACCCATTTATTTCTGTGAGCGAGGCTTACCCCCTGGAGCTTAAACTGTACATATCACTGGTACTTATAACTGAATGGACAGACTCCCAGAAATCTCTTTGAAGAAATGATGGAGGAGTTTCCTACTCTTGTATTCATGCAAAGTGAAGAGTATCAGGTAGATGCAAGTGGCCTTATAATAAAGCCCTCTTCATGGGAGAAGACTTTATATCTCATTTTTGTAAAACAATATCAACTATAATCCTTCTTCTCTGTAGTTCCTCTGTGTCTCTGTCCTTTGTTCCTTTGTTTATAGCTAGATGTAAAATTCAATACATTCTCAGGTTCTCCTGAGAAACCATTAACCATAACATGACTAAAAAATGTTTATTTCTTGTATTTTTTTGTTTGTTTCTTTGTTTTTATTCTGGAAAGGGATGTTTCTATTATAAATCTTACAGTGAACAATATAGAAGCACTATCCACAGTCACAAGTTTCTAGCTTCCTCTTGCCTGCTCTTCCTCTCTTTTAATTTCCATCTAAGATTTTACCTGAGGACGTCATATTTGTAAATTATTTTAAAAACATTTATACAGAGTGATTCAGCTTCCTCTTGGCCCTTGTGTATGTGAAAATTAACAAAAGCATCTTTCAGTTAATAGTGACCACTTTCCTTGAAAGGCTGTCCGTGTGTTTATATAGGGGGTCATATATATATATTCTTTAGTCATAAGAGACAAAGAGACAAAATTTGTCAGGTGTGGTGGTAGTAAAAGATGAGCTAAAACTAAAAGACAATTTGAATAGTAAACTATATGCCATTGGGAGCATAAAGAATATGGTTCCCATGTGATAAAATATAGCACAAAACAGTGATAGAAACGATTTCCCCCACTTCTGGTTAAAACACAGCCTGTTTTCAGCCTGTTTTCAGGCATAGAGTTCACTCGTGGACTTCCAGGTGTGCTTAACAGGGAGTTAAATTTCAGTAGCAAATATCCCAAAGAGAGCTTGAGAAAGAGAAGAGAAAACTGCCATGTTCCATATTATGGATGGAGAATTACCCTTGAACACATGGGAGAGATCTATTAACTCCACTGATAATCTGAGAGCATTGTAAGGGGGCATCAAGTCTTACAGAACCTGAGTTATCCATAGTAAATATTATCTTTGTTAAGCATCCTGGGAAGGGATATTTGAGCAAACATAAGCTAACTAACCAAATACAGCACTTGAGAATTCAGGCCCTGGAAAATATCTCCAGGGACCCATTTCTCCTTATGTCCTATCTGATGCTTTTGCCACCCTGTCTTGCACACATTCTCAAAACAATTCAGTTTTACCATTAAAATTGTTTCTCCATTTTTAACATAATCTTGTTAGTTATGATATATACTATGTGTAAATTTTCTATTTAATGGTGTATTTTATAAAAGTACATTTTTTTAGGAAAAATTACTTTTCATAATCTGTAAAGATTTTATAGCACTTTAAGCTAAATGTCATTATGCTTACTGCTCTTTTTTTTTTTTTTTTTGATGGACAGCATAATTAGATTTTTAAAAAGGGAAAGACTATGGTAAATGACAAGAATGCAACCCCCCAAAGCTATTTTTTACCACAAGAAAACAAGGATTATGGAGACAATTAAAAATATTAAGTATTTATGAAAGAAATTTATGGAGCTAAAAGTCTATTTTATAAATGCATAATTTTATATAAAACATTTACTTTTTCTTCTTCGGCTATATTAAGTAGCAGTTATGAATTAAAATATAAATAGACATTTATTAAGATTATTCTGTAAACCATTCATGGTTCTACCTATTTTTGACTGTCACTTACTTTAGTTACTATGTACATATAAATTTTTAAAAATTATCTTTGGAAAGTCACTTGCTGTAGGAAACAAAAGTTTTGGAGTTAAGGATGCCTACTTAATTATCCATTTCCTTTTTCCACCACTGTTCTAAATTTGGAAAAACCTTCATTCATTGTTTCCTCACATGCATAGTGGGCAATAAATAAGAATTTGCTAAATATAGTACTTGGCACTCAGTAGTTGCTCAATGCGCATTAACTCCCATTCTTACTCTACTAAGATATGGAAAATTTCATTTCATGGTAGACCCAGATTAGATACTCAAAGTAATTATATTAATAGCTAACCATTTAACAAGCAATTACCATGTACCAAAACTTCAAACTTTACAAGTATTATCACATTAAACCTCAGAATGATCAAAATAAAACCTCTGTGGTATAAGAAATATTATTATTCTTATCTAACAGATAATGAGCTCAGGGCTTAGTAAAGTTAAGTAATTTGCCAATGAGCACATCTTTACTATATATGGTAGAGCACAGGGAGTTTGTGTCAGAGCTCCTGTTCTTATTGTTATATTATGTTGATTTAATTCTATAAAGACGGATATGTTTGTGCATGTGTATTTATTTCCTTTTATTGAGGGACATTTTGAATGAGTCTTATTTAAGTAGATGTATAGATAAGCATAAGTTTATAGATATGGATATGGATATGGATAGAGATAATTCTAATAAACTTTTAAGCATTTTTTTGTTTGTTTTGGAATAATTTTAGATTTAAGGAAAAGTTGCAAGGAGAGTTCCCATATACTCTTTTTTTTTTTTGACTTTCTACATGCTTCTGCTTTATTGAGGGAGGTGGTGGCATATATATCATGAGAAAGGGGAAGTACGTGTAAGGCATATGTGGCAGGCTGGGATTGGGCACAGTTGGTTGCTAGGAGGGGTTTGCTATCTGTGGAAGGCGGGAAGGTTTCACGCGCGTGGGAACAGGGTGAGCTACTTCCTCAAAGAAGGCTAAATATAGGATCAGGCTTGTTCTTTGTTGTCGGTCGGCCATTTTAGCTTCACCTCTTTCTGGCTGCCTCCAACCTCTCCTCCCTTTTTGTTTTATTAGAGCCTTATTTATTGTATAGCTAGCTGAGGGAAGTAGAGGCCTCATCGCAGGAGGGATTTCGTATATGCAAATGTGCTATTTGCGAGGGAGGGTCTGTGCCTGTCTTAGGTCGGGGCTGCACCCGATCAGTCTTACCCGTCATTGGGAAACATGGCAGCAGAAGACCATGTCCCTGTCTTAGGTTGTTTGATGGGTCAGTCCAGTTGCCCGTCATTGGCTAGCCAGCCCAATGTTTTATTGAGCATTCTGCTCAGTTAGAACGAGCCCTTGTACTAATGAGGCGTGCTTCTCAGAGAACAGTTAGGTTGTACTCACTTTTAACTGTCTCCTGCAGTGCTTTGCCTCGCACTCAGCTGCTCATAGGTGGGAAGGGTTGGAGGATGTTGTTACTTACAGAGGGCAGACATCTTTTAGCATTTCTGGTGTCATCCCATATACTCTTTAACCAGTTTCCCCTAATGTTACTATCTTACATAATTATGGTGCATTTTTCCAAACTAAGAAATTAACATTGGCATGTTAGTATTAATTAACTACATACTTTATGCATATTTTACCAGTTTTTTGGGTAATGTCACTTTACTGTTCCAGAATCCAATTCAGGCTACTTTACTGCATTTATAGCCTCTTTTTTATGAGAGTTTCTCAGTCTATTCTTGTGTTTTATGACCTTGCGTGATTTGAAGAATACTGGTCAGGTAATTAGTTGAATGTGAATGTGCTCAATTTCTCATGATTAGACTGGGTTATAGGTTTTAGAGAAGAAAACTACAGAGGTGAAGTGACCTTTCATTGCAAAATCTTGTGAGTATTTGTTATCATAGGACTTAATATTACTGATGGTAACCTTGATTATTCGGCTATAGTAGTATCTTCTAGGTTTCTTCACTGTATAATCATTACTTTTTTCCTTTCCACACTTGATTCTTTAGAAATAAGCCTCTAATTTACCCCACAGTCAAAGAGAAGTGAATTCAATGCCACCTCCTGGTAGGAGTAGTATCTACACATATTATTCGAAAATTTTCTAAAAGGAAGATTGGCCTCTCTTCTCCATTTATTTATTTAGTCAATCATTTATTTATATCCATATGGACTTGTGTATATTTGTTGTATGCTTTGGGTTAGAATACAGTACTACATTATTTATTTTGTTTCTTAATTTTCCATTTGGACATTGGGAGATCCTTTCAAGAGGATGACTTAAAAATGTCCTTCTTTCTGATTTATAGGTATCTATTCTCTACTCATCTACAAGATTTCTTCCCTAATAACTTTAACTTACATGGATTTTTTTCACCTTCTCTTAGAAATTGTTATGAATTTATTTGTATCCCCCTAAAATACATGTGCAAGTTCTAACCCCAGTCTTGTGAATGTGAACTTCTATGTAAATAGGATCGTTAAAGCTGTTATTAAAATGTGGCCAAACTGAACTACAGTAGAACCTAATTCAATAGGTCTGGTGTCCTTATAAAGAGGAGACATTTGGACACAGAGAGAAAGAGACAGAGATAGAGATGCCATGGGATGGAGGCAGAGACCGAGTTATGCCATCATAAACCAAAGAGCACCATGGATTACCAGCCACTTACCAGATACCAAGAGTGAGGCATGGAATGGATTCTCCCCTTTAAGAGGAAACACGGCCGTTTTGACACCTAGATTTCAGACTTTTAATCTCCAGAACCATTAGACACTACGTTTCTCTTGTTTAAGTAAACTAGTGTGTGATACTTTGTTTGCAGCCCTAGGAAACTAAGAAACCCACACTGTGTTGCATTTAATCATTTGTAACAGATATCGCTTATTTTGATTCATAAAGTTTGCTTTGTTAACTACTGTCTTTTTCAATGATCCAACAAGAAACAAAGCTCTAAGAAATACTTCCTGTTTGTAAATGAAAATGTTGATTACCGTGGAAAGTGGGGTAGGGGGAAATAAAGATGATATCCCTTCAAAGATGTAATCTATTCAAGAGAATAAAAATAACCCTCTTGAAACCATCCTAGTACAATATGAGAACCAGATAATAGAAGAGCTAAGACTGTGAAAGTTGAGAAAGAAGGTAACAGCGCAAGGCTTTAATTGGTTTAAATTACAATTTAACCGATATATACAATGTGATTAGGTTTAAGGATAAATTTGGGAACAGATGATTAAGAAATAATTGCAAAACAGTGTGATTACATACACAGAGCACTATGACATAAATTCACTGGATCTTCATCTAATATGGAGTTTAATAGAACCTCCGAAAGTAACTTTTATATAAGACTGAATCATTAATAGGAAAGAACACTTTGAGAATGTGAAACTTGTTCTCAGTCTTATGAAAAAACTTCCAGAGCAGGAGAGCAGAAATATGAGTTTTCTACAAAATCTTGTATTTTTTCTATCATCAAATTAACTGTAACATAACTGCATAGGTGTTATTATGCAAGATTACATAGTACAAAACTGTTTATTCAGTAATTATTCTAGGCATTTTATATGTTTGTGTGTGTCTCGATGTGTTTTGATTTCTTTGTATATGACCATCCACCTCTTTTCTCTTTTATTCTTCTAATACAATTTTCCCAAGCAATTTATGGTAGGCAACATACTATGATGGGCTCCAAAGACCTATTCCCTTACATAATTTTTTTTCCTTTAAGTGTGGACAGGACCTGTGAATGTTGAAATGTCACTCCCGTGATTATACTCTATTATATGGCAAATGGTATTTTGTAAATGTAACTAAGGTTACTAATCAGTAGACTTTAGTTTATTAAAAGGGAAATTATCAAGGTGAGCCTGAACTGATCACACAAACCCTTTAAATCTAAGTGTAGTATTCAGAGGAAAGGAAAGTTGAGATTTGATAGATTTATTTCACCACTGCCAATTTGAAGATGGAGGCAAAGAATGCAGGTATTTTCTAGTTGCTGAGAATGGCACTGGCTGACAGCAAGTACACAAGATCTCAGTACTATACCCGTAAGAGGCTAACTTCTGCTGACAATAAGAATGAACTTGTAAGTGATTTTTTTTTCCTCAGGACCTTCTGATGAAAACTCAGCCCATCACCTGCCTTCATTTCAGCCTTATATTCTGAGCAGAGAACCCAAACATTTTATGGTCAGCTTCTTACCTACAGAACTGTGAGCTAATAAATGAGAAGTTGTTTTAAGCCATTAAATTTTGGCAACATATTATTCAGCAATAGAAACCAATACCCAGTAATAAGGATCAAGCCTGATTTTAGATCTTTATAATATCAGTCAGAATATGCTATAATTTCTTGTGAAAAAAATAACAAAAACAATTTCCAAATATTTGTGGCTAAACTCTAAAAAGATTTATTTTTCACTTATGCAGAGTCTCGCAGGCAATCACACAGTGTGAAAAGATGCATTGATTTAGGCTTCATTAATCTTGCAACTTTACTTCCTCCACACAAGTTCCTCTCCATGATTGCTGAGGCAGGGGTCAAGAACAAGGGAAGCTTGTACTCAGGCAATAAATATTTTGTACTTCAAGAGGCACACATCATTTTTGTCCACACCATTTGGCCTGAACTAATCATATAACCACGTCTTACTGGAAGGAGTGAGGGCATATCCCAGTAAGAGAAGGGAACTGGGTAAATGTACGTACTAGAGGACACTACTACTCTTGGGTTACCAAAAAGATTGTTAAAGTGACCAAGTCAAAACCTTTGTCTCTGTGAAACTTATACCCTTCTGTCTCTGGGGAAAAAGGACTGTTATTCAGACTTTTCACAGGAGTAAAACAGAATGTGGATCTTTAGATTTTGTTTTCCATGTTAAGATTGTGAAAGCATCAGTCCATCTATGGGTCTTAAGGTTCTATTAATTTATTAAACCCTAGGCTTAGATAAAAGTAGGGAATATCCTTTTTTGTTACTATGGAATTAGGAGGAAACAAAGATGCAAGTGAAAAGTTCACATGCCAGTACTCTGATATCCATCCCATTCTTGGCTTAAGCCTTAAGGAAATTGCAAGCATATTCCACATTCTTACCCCTGGTAGGGAATGAAGAAAAATCATTGGTACACTGGAACCAGGGACACTGACATATATATTAGCCAGGTCCCTGATATATGTGACTTATGACATATACATCTCCTTATTTCACAGGCACTTTTAACTCTAGATCAAACAAATTCAGGGTAAAATAGCCTGGCAAAATTAGGCATATTGCTTCAAGCAAAATATTAAATAAGTAAATGAATAAACTACATATATAGATATAATAGGAAAAGAAAGTAAACTTTAGGATCATATACTGGTTCAGACACCTCCAAAAATTTACTTCAGCTGACTGCATGTATTACTCACCATCTACATTTCCAGCGATGACCTTGAAATATAAGTGTACCGTTTTTAAGGAAGCATTTGTTATCTGTAATTCTTGTATTCCTCTGTGACTGTCAGCACCATAAGAAAATCAATTGATGTTTTCAAATAGCTAATAGTACAATATAAGACACCATAATTGTCAGAAATGTTATTTCCCTTGACATTGTTAAGCTGCTTGTCAAAAAAAAATGGATTCCTATTTTTATGGATTACCATCATGCAGACACTTTAAATCAATTCTTTTAATACAATTAAATTGCTAAGTCCAGCCTCTTAATTGGCTTTAATTTTATAATTTCTAAAGAAATAATTCTTCATTTCTCATAAATTAATTTTACTGCTTCCACAATGGACAGTTGTCCTTACTTAAACCTAAATAATTAAAGCTTTGAAAGTAAGTAGAGATAATTTTATTTATGATGGATTGTATTAAATATAGAAATGCCATTATATTTCTTTACTAAAATTTACATAAACTATGTTGGCAGTAAATTATTACAAAGAAATATGTACATGGATTTAAAATTTTACAAATTTGTATTTTGAACCTACAGCTTGGTATTATACCGGATTCTATGAGGAAATGTATCCAAAATTCAGGGTCTTCAAGAAGCTGGAATGAAAAAGGAACACAACACATACAACTATAATTATAAAACATGTCAGACTAAACCAGGTGCTATGTATTATGTGAAAAGGACGTGCAATGTGCTAAAGAAAAATAATTCATTTCTTGAGGTGTTTGTTGATGGTTTAGGACCTAGGGATGCAAAGTTGAATAAAAGCAGACAGAGTTTTGACTTCATAACACTTATAGCCTAGTGGCTGTGGTAGGTATTTGACAAATAATCATGAAAACAGAAAATAAATGGCAACTGAGTTAAGTTACCTAAAAGGAAGTTACTTGGTTTAATATTTAAAAAGCAAAACAAAACAGAGGGTCTTGCCTTAATTTGGGAGACCAGGGACTGATTCCTTGAGGAAGTGATATTTGAATAAAGAGGTAAAAGAATGAAGAATAGTGATTATGGAGGGAAGAAAAGAGCATTCCAGGAGGGACTATCATGTTCACAATTTGTATGGTAAGATGAACATGGTGGATTCCAGGAACTCAAAGGTCTTTGTTGCAGCCCAACACAGTAAGGAGAGTAAGAAAGTATTTAAGAAAAGAAGGTGTCTGGGAAAATAGTAACTCTTTCATCCAAAGTCTAGTGACTGGTAGAAAGAAAAAATCAAGTATTATCTATGTAGAAATTAAGGACTATTTACTTCTTAGCACTTGGCAGTAATAAGGAAACCAAGATGCCCTTTGACCAGTCATATCAACTTCTTACAAAGTTTCTAAATAAGATAAAAACAAGAACAGTGATAAAAGAAGGTAAGATTCTAATTTCAAATTTAAGTTGTGCTTGATGTTAAAACTTAAACGAAGAGCTCTGGAGAGCTTCTGTAAACAAAATGTCTCACTGATTTAGATGTGGACCCTTCTCACCAAAATCTAAACATTAGCTCTGTAGTCATTTTCATCATAAGATTAAGCTGGTTAGAGATTATAAATAAGGAATATGAAAAAAGTAGAGAAAGGGAAAGAAAAATGAAATATATCAGTATGTATGCAAAGATTGCTTTGCGATGATCATAAATTCCAACAACAGAAGAGAAGACAAACAAATTAATGGATAAAACATATATGGACAATAGTTATGTTAAATTTTTCTTTATTGTCTCCCAATATTTTCTCATTTCTTTTCCATGAGTTAAGCAGATAGCAAACATGTGCTTTCAGTACTAATCTTTCAGAAGATTCAGTACTAAAATCTAAACTCATGATGGAGAATATGCTGCATACTCCTGAGTGAAATTCAGAGAATAGACCCAAGAGCCTTAAAGAAATAAGGAGGCAACTTTTCCGTCGGTCTTAAAGATTTTCTTAGATTAGGGAGAAGAATATAGATAAGAGTTATTGGTAGTTCCTGAACACAAGAGACTATTTTCCTGACCACAGTAATTAATTAAGATATAAGAATGAAATGAATTGTATTGTGTATCTCAGTGACTGAGCTAACTTGACAAAAGATACATACAAAAACCAAAGCTGCCACGAAACGAAGGATTATGCGAACAAGGACTATCGAGGTTCCAGAAACAATCTTTGCAGATAGACAGCCTCACCAAGAAGCCAGTGTCGTTATCACTTCTACCCAACTTGGCTTTGTCATTAATATGCCAGAACAAGGCCATAACCACAGCCATAGATGATAATGAAAAGAACTGAGATCAAGTTCTCTTCTAGAACAGCAAAATGGAAGCTTGTAAAGAGAATTAACTTTCATACCTGAGTTTGAGTACCATGATTCATCCTGCTACTACACATAAAGATAGCATCTGGAAAACTAATATTCAGAATGAGTTGGGAAGTAAATCTTGTTTCTAATAAGAAAAATATGCCTTCAAGCAGAACTTGAAGGTCAAAGCACAGGGGAAGTTCACTCCACCATGGAAAGGATAGAGTATATGCATTGCCATGTAGCTGTGGACTATGTAATTTTGGGCATAACTTAGCAGGTGGGAATACAAAAGTATAGAGAAAGGAAACAATACTGTTCCATTTCAAAATCATCATATTATGAGCTGAAATGAAAGCATGTATCTAGGGAGGGATTTATTCTACTGGGGGACTCAAGTAATAAAAGATTTATTCTGCTGTATCAGGAATATCAAAGAACAAGATTTCCTCACCCCCTCATTTTGCAAAAAGTTATATTTCCCTTGAAAATAAATTAGACAATTTAATATTTCTTGATCTTGTGATATTGCACCAGGATCAAATATACTTTATATTTCTACTTCCTTATTATCTATAGATACTGTAATAGATCCACCTTCCTTTTGTTTTGCTACTCCATGGCAAAATCAGGTATACTGACCTACAGCATTACCTAAATGTCACTCTCTTCTCAATCACGTTGGACTCAAATCCTTCTACATGAAACGCTTGGTAACAGTTAACAGTTGCAATTAAATTGGCTTGCTCTTTAAAGGTTAACTATGGATCTGCCTCCTTGACCTGATAATTGTTCAAAAGACTTTAGTAGTTATTAGGTGAAACAAATCAATATTGAAGTGATTCAGTATTAAAGAGAAAACAAAGATCAGACTTTTAAATTATTATTGAATATTTCTCCTATCTTATAAATCAATGGTTGCTCAAAAGCCCAATTACCCACCTTTCCTCAAAACTATTTTCTTAAAGGAAGTAAAAAAATGTGTAAAGGAGTCATAATCTGTTTTTTCTCTCTTTTAAACTAAATAATTAATAGCATTATAGTCTATTTTTTAAAGTTTATATGTGTAATTTTTATTTTGGTTATTATATTTGATGAGTTTAAAATACTAAATAATTTGAAACTTGTCACAAAGTCCATTAATGGTCATCCTTACAGCTTACTATCTTATCAGTCATATTTTAAGTAAGGTTTCTTAATCCCTGAGAAAACATTTCTATATTTCATGGAAACAGATATACAATAGAAAAAGTTTCTGATATTTTATTCTACCCCTTCATTATTGCTCTTGAGTTTAGAAGCCTGGAAGTATCCTCTATCCTTCTTTTCATTTGGTGAATCTTCCCAACCTTTGAGAAGTTTATATATACTAGGGGGCAGGTTGAGATGTCATGGCTGGTGGATATTAGCTTGACTGCACCTTTGTATAGCCAAATAAGGAACTAGATGTCATACACAGAGCCTTGATCGTTTGAAGAGTTATCTGAGCAGCAACTAGTAGCAACCTTCTCCACTTCATACACTGCCTTGTTGTCTAGAAATTGTCAATAGTCACATATTAATTACCCATAAAAAAAACAGCAAATGGTAACTCAAACAAAATGCTACACATGTTTTTGAAAGAAAGAAAAGCAGCCTTTAAATGCCCTAGAGAGTCTTCCATAATATTCTTTATTATTTTCAGTGGCTTTGATAAATCTTCAATAATTCATTATCTTTTTACTCATAAGGAGGTCCAAGGATCAACACTACTGGCATCAACTGGATTTTGTAGAAATGCAGACTCTCAGTTGCCACCCCAGACTGGTTGAACAGCAATCTTCACTTTTAGTAAGATCCTCAAATGATTCATGTGCACAGGAAAGTTGTAAAAATACTTGTTTATAAGTTATTCCTGGTATGTCAATGTACACTATGGCTTCCAGTTCCTCAAACTGGCCTCAAATTTGTGACATGCTGTGTTTCTCAGTTGACATTTCTATTCATTCAACAAATACTATTGAGTAATTATCATGTGTAAGTATTCTTCTGATTCTTTCAAATTCAGCAGCAATAGATATAGACCTAGCTGTGTCCTGTCATGGAACATGCAGTCTAGAGTGGATGAGAGATATTAAACACGCAAAATAAATAAAATATTTAGGATGTTACATCGGGATGAAAACTATGGAGTTAATTAATTTATACAAAAGGGAGAGAAAGATATGAGGGTGCTGTCTTAACCAGGTTGGCTAAGAAATTTGTACTAAAGGCTTGATATTTTAATAAATTTCCAAAGACAGTGAGGGAGCTAGCTAAATAGGTATCTGGGAGGAGAGAATTAAGCAAATCCTATGCTGAGGTATTGTAATATAAAGCCAGGTATCCATAATTAGTTCTATTTACTAGGCCAAGGAATTTATAATATAAAATATTAGGGGAAATATTATTTTTTGATTTCTAGATATTGTGCGAACTAATATATATGTATTAAATACATACATATTTTATTATATGTACATAATAAACCTCCTTTAAGTAACAGGATAACTCTAATGGATAAACATTATGATTTTCTAGAGGAAATTGAGTCTCAAAGAAGCTGAATAATTTGCCAAATATCAGACAACTTGAAACAGATGAGTCAAGAGTTAAATGCAAATCCCTTTGCCTCAAAGCCCATGCTATTTCCTCTACTTTCCTGCCTACAGCCCTTTCAATACCATAACCATATTGAATATTGGGGCAATCAGAAAGCCAGTCTCCTGATTAGCTGAAAAGTATAATTATGAAACTAAGTCAAGTTTTTGTTTTCCAGAGCATATGAAGGAAGATGAAAAATTCACCAAAATACAATAATGATATTATCATTTCAATCAGCAATTCTCATATTTTGGTACAAGTAGAAACACCAGGGCTACTTTTTTTTCAAAGCCTTATATTGTACTCCCATCCTCCCTCACTCCAAGTGTTTTAGATTCATTAATTCAGGATTAGGGCTTAGGGATCTGTTTTATAACCAAAAGTTTCATAAGCAATTCTGATACACAATAATATCTAACGATCACTGGAGTAAACTTTTAAAGGACCTGATCAAAATCAGCCAAAAGCAATTTCACCTTAAGGGATATTAACTTAAATGAGATTAGTTAGGGTTCCATCTCACATTCTTTTAAGGACAATACAACCATCAATAAATAAGCTAAATTACCTTTTGTAAACTCTTTATCAACTCTGACCTAGGTAGTGTGCAATTTCCTTTGCAGTGTGTTTCCAGATAGCCAGTACTGATTGAACAATATCAGTCTTGTAAATTACATTCACCACATGTTATTTGAAAAGATGTGTGATGGGAACAAGGAATTGAAGAATGATTCTGCACATTGAAAATAGAATATTTTAAACTTTATTTGGTAAAGTTTAAATGTGTTAGGTGTATATTTGATCTATTCAATTTCTTCTAGTGTTTACTTGTCTTAATTAAAAAAAAATAAAACTATGACAGGCATTAGATTTTACAGAGCCCTCTATCACTTAAGATTCTATTTGAGCCTTTTACTCAAAATTCTTGAAGAAAGCTCTGCTTTAATGTAAATTCATTTTGTGACTGACAACTTGACAGGAAATATCAGAATTGTGAAAATTTGAGGATACTGTCACAAAGACTATCTTTGAAACTAGACAAACAATAGTGATATTATAAAGAAGGTCACTTACTGTGATTTTTGGAATTAAAACTTATCCAAGAGTATACAGTTCCAACATGTATAGTGAAAGCAATTTATTGCTGCTTTTCAGTATTGGAAAAAGAAAAAGTTCATGCTGTCATTGATTGACCTTTAAAAGAAAAATGTGGCTGGTTTATGGGTAATAAGAAAGCAATGATTTTTTTTTTTTTTTTTTTTTTACCTTTACAACACTTTCTTCATTTGGTTTTTGCATAACATTCCCACACTTTTATAATCCAGTTGAATAAACAAACCTTGCCCAGGAATATTATCATAATGAATATGTAATGCTTTTTTTGGCAATATTTCTTACATTGAAAATTTTGCAAAAATAAAAAAGGGAGGATTTCTAAAAATTTAAGTCATTGTAATTTCCCCTTTTGACAAGTAGACTTAATAATTGTTGTCATCTGATCTTATATAAAACTAAAAGCCTCATTTAAAAAAATAGTAATATGGACTTCCAGATTTTGGTCTGACATGTAAAGAGCTTGGAAGTTACCATTCTCACTAAAAACAAGATAAGAGTTGAAAAACTCTCAGAGAATTGTAATCACAGGGCAAGCTGCTGCCCTGCATTTAGAGAGAGGCAGATACAGCCTGCTGTCTGGAGCCAGCACCAGTAGGAATACTGAAGCTGTACATGCCCAGTATCTCGAGGCACAGTGTGGACTAGCTAGAGTGTTCAAAACACCAGGGCACCCAGTCTTAGGGAGGCTCTCATAGCTTCCTATGTTTTGCCTCCAGGGCCTTCACCAGGTCCTTACCTTGAAGATTGTTGTGAACTTCCTTCTTATACCCTGCAGGTGGGGGGTAAAAGTAACCATTATGAAATAAAATCAGAACATTGTTCTCAAATAAACCCAGAATATTCTGTTCTCCTTAACAAAGGAATACACACTCAAAAGAATCTATCTTACAAGTGCCTAAGGGACTTAGGTTTTACCAGAGCTTAATCCATGTTGGGGAAGGGAATTATCCCAATTCTTATCTTCTCCCTCGGGATGGGGGGTGGTTGCTGAGAAGCATTTGTGAAGGTCACAGCACAGATACCCAGGCTCAATCAAAGACTGAAGCTTAATCTTAGGAGTATAGAATGCTTCCTCCTACCTCATACCTTACTACCACATCAATAGGGCTGCTATAGAATAACAGGAGAGTGCAATGGAAAGAAGTGCAATGCTCAGATCTTATTTAAGAAGTCTCTAGGGAAACCCCAAAACATCAGAGAAGACTCCAACAGAAAATAATAAACACAGCCTAACTCCTAGCCAGAAAAATAAAAAACCTCACAGTAAAAAGCTCAGCTCCTTTTTCCCAGTATAGCATGTCTGGCTTTCAGCAAAAATTACAAGGCTTGTTAAAAGGCCAAAAGACACAGTCTGAAGAGACAGAATGAGTGTCAGAACCAAACTCAGATATGGAAGACATATTAGATTTATCAGGACAAGAATATACAATTATTCCTATAATGAATGCTGTAAGGGTTTTAATGGGAAAAGTGGACAATATTCAAGAACAGATGGGTAATGCAAGTTCAGAGTTAGAAATTTTAAGAAAAATCAAAAGGAAAGCTAGAAATCAAAACCATTGTAACAGAAATAAAAGTGTAATACCATTGATTATCTTTGTAGCTGTGACTATTGATTTCTCCACTTCAGTAAAAACTATGATTATATAGTTTAAAGACAGTGATTGATACAAAACTTACATGATAAATGGTCACTGTCATAGTCAGTTTTTGCAGTTGAATAAGGAATGATTGCCTTAGAAGTATGACATTTTTCCCATTAAAAATTATCCCTATATTTCTTCCTTCTTTTATCTTCAGTTTCAGATTTTTGCATCTTTTGTTTTATCATATATTTTATGGAATATTAAACAATAAAAAGAAGCCATTGCACCATGCTACCTTACAATATTTTCTAAAATTAAATTTTAGCTTGAATTCCATTTGGTTAGATTAATCATTATGATAAGCTACTATTATTTTCATATATTCCTCAAATTAACTGTCTTTACAAATAGAACATCAAATATATTTATTTCCTGAACACCAATTTTACTTGCAAAATTTGATTCTCCATTCTTAAGTTAATGAAATCATACTGATATTGGTCAAACTAACATCTATTCCTTTGTTGTTACTGCTTTTCTGGTTTAACTGGATTTTCATTTAGATTTTTTGAATTTAGGGTATATAGGTTTTTGTGAGTTTTCACCATAATGAAAATGTCATTTTAAAAATATATGCCTAGTTGCTGATTCATTTACACTAAGCAATATAAAATAAATGTTTTAATTTTTAGAACTCCTTTCACTTTGTTTCTTTTTAAAATTAAGATTTAGTGATATCTTCCAAGACTTAATTTATTTCAATTGGTACAGAATCAAATGCCAGATCTTTTCTCAAAATATCTACTAATTTTGAGTTATTTTAAATTAATTGAGTTAAATTTGAGTTAATTCTCTTTAAATTATTCTCCCTTCTTTTCATGAAAACTGAAATGTAAGCATCTTCTCAGAAGATTTCGGGGACTTTCAATTTAATGGTATGATGTGATTTATATTTTAAGTTTCCTCCTTTTAAGTTCTGCAACTCTTCTTTGCTACCCAGCTAGAGACATAGTTTCCACTATAGTCAATATTCAGTGGTCTGAGACACAAAACATAGGCTTCAAAGATTATATCAGCTATAGTCACTTTCTATGGCAGGGTAAACCTCCTCCACATTTTGTTCAAACATCTTTATAGAGACCAAGAATATCCTCTTAGAGTTCAATATCTCAAATCACAAGGGCAACCCTATAAAGACCAAGGCATAAATGAGTTGTACAGGATATCTGTTTGCCTGATACCCAAATTCAAAAAGCCATATAACAGTTCATCCTTTGATTTGTCTATGTTATTATGCATGCTTTATTCTCTACTTAGGTCTTCTGTCCAAATAATAACTTAGGCATGCTTTTGTTCATATTTGCCTTTCATTTCCATTCTTCTATTTCATGAAAAAAGGACTGGTAGAAGGGAGTTTATGTGGGTATGTTATCCTGATATCTACCTTCTTATCCGTCTATGGGAGGTGGATAAAAGGAGTCTATTTGGGATAATAAAAATTTAGAATTTGAGATATTAGACAAATACTCAAAGGTATATACTGTCCCTTCATATATCCTATAGGCCAAAATCTAAGTAAATCTTCATCAGTAAAGTGCAAATGATGCTATTTGCAGTAACAGATAAATTGTGACACTTCAGTCAATTATCACAATACAATTTTTAATTCAATCCACAGTGCAATGTGTGTAGGAATATGGGGAGTTGTGCCTTGACAAGAACATGTTCAAATAACTTTAATCATTTTGTGTTTTCACAAAGCTAGTACTAGTATTTGGAAATTTTATAGACTAGTACCTTAAGTTTAACTGTAAAATTCACCTCTTTAAAATAGAAATTTCTTTAGAAAATGCTGAGCTTTCATACATTCTTCTCTTTTCTTTTCTATAAGAAGAGAAAAGGAAGAAGTAGAATCATGCTTCTATGTCCACCAAAAAATGTATTAATGAATATTGGCATAAATGGGATACAGTTTCCTTTATGAATTTGATTTCTTAAGAAGATATAAAGATGAACTGGCTTCACCCTTCTGTTCATTACTAATCTCAGTTAATAACCAATCACCTTACTCATGATTTAACACAAATTCTGGTTCTTAAGTGATGTGTCCCAATCAGTTTTGGTGAAAATAAAGTAATAATATTAATATGTTATGACTATGCAATTATTCAATAAATACAATAACCTTCTGCACTTTTAAGGTTCTTTGTGTTCATAAATGTCTAATGTTGGATTTTATATCCTTGTGTAATTACTGGTCAAACAGGGCAAATCAATTGAAATAGAAAAAAATTTGATTGCTTTTATCAACATGCTAAGTACTACATAACACATGTTGGTTAATAGCTATATCAAATAACTCAAAATCTCAGTGGCAAGAGATACTCAACAAATATTTATTGAACTAAATTGAGCTTTGAACCCCTTTCCTTCACAATATCAAGTTTTCTTGGACTACTCAAATTTACCGAGACTATCTGTTTTATAAAGAGGACTTTAGCAAATTGAACTGTTATAAATATAATTTCCACTAAACATCTTGAATTATTAATAGTTTATTTCATAAAAACTTTTTTGGGGCTAAGAATGATGCACAAGGGGGTTACAAAGAATGAAATCAATAGATCAAGTAGCATTATAGAGAACAGAATTAAGTTGACTTTAATAGCTACTTAGACAATCTGTTAAATAGGAAAAATAATGTATTACTGAATTGCTCATTAAAATTTTTATTTTTAAAATTAAAATAACTTATTTAATCTTATTAAAATTATAATTTTCAACGTTGTCAGCAGAATCAAATCTGTCAGACAGATCATGCTGGTTGTTTGACAAATTTAAAGGTCTTCTTAGTTTCTCTAAAGTACAATACATCCAATGAAAAATGATGCAAACATCACAATGTTCTTAAGTTTAAGATACTCTCAGACTTCACTTTTTATTCTGTCAGGAAAAAGTTGTATCAAGTATATACAAATTATCAGTGATTATGCTAACTAATAGAGATGCAGAAGACAGCAATGCAGCATTTGATTTCATACACATGGGGCTTACAATCTAATGTTTATGCATAAAAAATTATTTCAAGATTTTTCATGGAGAGCAAAAAAATACTTGAATTATATTCAAAATATTGAAAGGAAAAATCCATGCAACAAAAAAGAGGATGCCAACAGGGACAGTGGAGTGTATCTCCAACTTTGCTTCGGTATTACATCAAACACTGTGACCTCACCCTGTATACAAGCCACTGGTACCATGACAAATTCCATGAAAGTGCATCTTGAAAATATCTCACCTTGGTCCGAAACACAGTTTATTTCCTTCAGTCCTAGGACTTTCTTGTTCTTATTGGGATGCAATCCAGGATCAATGCTTCTCACATTCTTTCCTCAGGTGAATTATCCTCAGTTCCCTTTCTTAAACTTCTCAGAAGTTCTCAAGTGATTAAAGCAAGTGGTGAGCAACTTCATAATGCATCCTAGTATTGGTTCTAATCCTTCTTATATCTCCTCCTTCACTCTTGCCTCTGATATCATACTACCAAATAAACCATTCATGTAGTTCTGCTTTGGTTCTGCTTTGGAGCAATCCAGCACAAGACAGAATGCTTCAGCTGACTGGGTACAGGAAGCCATCAAATCAGATATTATAGGCCCATAAAAGCAACTTCAAGGAAACCTAAAATCATTATGCATTTTAGTTTTACATTTGGGTGTTAATGATTTGCTCAAGATTTCACAGTGTGGAGCAAAAGTGTGATTAAAACATGATTTTCTGCACCATGGTCTGTGATATTTTCCCAAACAGTTCAAAATCATCCTACATTCTCCTTCATGGAATATCCCAATCTACTCTAATACGGTCCACAAAACAGAAGTAAAAAATGAGATAATGAGAAAAAATAGTTTAAAAGGACTCTAAAAAACATTGTATAGTGAGGTCATAGGAAAAATAAAATACAGTACTTTATTCTTTCCTATCATTCACAAAAAACCTCATAGATCTTACCTTATTTATTTTCAGCAAACCTCCATTTTTTGTTTGTTTCTTTTTGAGCATCTGTAATTTACAGAGATGGGGACAAAACAAATCTGAAGCAAAGCTGAAGTATGAATATGCTAGAATATTACATTATATGAAGATTCTCTACTGAGATTTAAAAAATAATTTTAAAAAGATTTTTCTGAATAAATAAATTCCTAGTTGAAACAGAATAATAAAAAATGTGTAATAAATAGTGACCTTTTGCCTTGTCATTTAATGCATTGTATACAAACTTTTATTCATAAGATCTGAATTTCTGCTGCCTCAGCCCACAGGAGGACTCCAGATCATGGTACGTGGGATTACCCAAAATAACAATGCATGATAGTCATCTGTGAATGAAAAAAATACATAACTTCAAAAGCCTTCCTCTTTGAACATAAGATATTTATAAATGTTGAAGATCGAGCAGGGTCTAGAAATATTCACTTTATTGTGATATGTGAACTGTATCAATATTTTTTGCTAGAGCTTGCATTTTTAGTGATAAATATGTAACAAAGGATTGCTGAACACACGTTCTGCTCTATCTTTTGCAGTTTGCTAAACTTTGTAGAGAATATTGAAATTACCTACTGAACCCCATTTGTGGTCTGATTTCACTGAAGCAGATCATGACATAAGGATTTATGTGCGTGTAATTTATTAAGGAAATGTTCCCAGGAAGAAATCAAGAAATTTCTGATGAAGTCCAAGCCTCAGCCTTATTGTGGCCCTCTAGGGAGCTTTGAAACATAATTACATCTCCTATTTTGTTCGGTTGTGAGGAAGACAATGTGAAGAGCAGGATGGAGAGGCAGAAACTCAAACTTCTAGACACTTCCTTCTGCCTCTCTGCTCTCTTTGTGTGGTTGGGAAATGGCTCTGCTAGCCTAAGGGCAACCATTAGAAACAAAACTCACAGCACTTGGGGACCTGGAGATGCATATACAGAAATAGCAAAGGAATCCAACAGTGACTTCTCTATCCCCAATACAAGCAAAAACAGTGGGGATAGGAAATGTTTTATGTATTTATAAGGAAAGAAATATGTAGCAACCTACTTACTGATGAGACTTTGCAGAGAGGAACTACATTTTAAATGTTTTAATTCCCACTGCATGGCACAATGCAAGACACACAGGAAACGTTTAGTGAACATATATGAACTAATTATAAACATAACAAAACAAACACAAATCTAAGGTTATGGATAGGTAGTGAAGCTTACCAATAGGCCTAATTTATACACTGGAAAATGTTGACTCAAAGTATATTTGTACCAATCCTTCTACCAAGAACATCTAACATCGATTTTAATATTTAATCAAATGAAAGAAAATACAGTGAGATTTTATTTCCTACTGCATATTCATGTATCTCTTCTATATTTGACCCTCCTGTTGACTTCAAAGGAGATTTGTTCGGCAGTGATAAAAGCACAGGAGTGAAAGATTCATGAAAATAATAATCTATATTTTAAAGTTGTCAATTCAATACCCAAAGGAGAAAAGAGGAAAAGAGAGAAGGAATTGTTTCTAGGTTGTTATATTACACTGATTTTAAATGTATCAAAAGATGAGTTTTCCACAATTCTCTTAATCTTCTTGTACTTCAGTGGGTTTTCTTGGAAGAGAAAAATAACTGCTTGTTCAAGATACATTAAAGCTAATTCATAAAGCATGACCTGCAATTTATATGCATCAAACACTTTACTAGCTTAAACTTTCAAAAATAAATATTTCAACCTATTCCATTTCTTTTATCCTTCCTTATGTTTTTCTTTATGAATTACTTCCCTTCTATTTCCTTGCCTTCTTCCCATCAAAATAGTACACACACGCACACACACTTACACACATATATATGGAATATAATATACATAATATAGCACCTGTCTCATGTATGGTGCAAGGTACTATTGATCAATGTGCCAAGCCTAAGAAACCACATTCAAGAAGCTAATAATGCCATTTTAAAATCTGTTAAATATAGGCAAAATTTCCTCAATTTTTGCTTTTAGATAAGAAAGGAAAAGACAAATTCATTGCTGTGAATTTATTTATTTTTGCTTTTGCTTGTTACTTATCTTCTAGATTATAATTCTGGATTCAATGAGTGATTGGAAACTGTTTGACTTAGAACACTTGCCTTTGATGTCTTCCTCATAATGGGTAATACAGACATTTGCAAACAGACAAATTATCTGTAAGACTACATAAAACCCAATCATGGTGTATGATTATTAAGAGCTTTCTCTATTTAACATGGCATCCGGCACAGAGGTGGGGAGTGAGGTTTGCTCAAAAAAATACTTGCAAATGATATTAATATGAACATAAAATATTGAAATAGGAATGAAGTTTAGATACATGTCACAATATGGATGAACCTTGAAGATATCATGTTGAGTGAAATAAGTGAGAGATGAAAGGACAAATATTATATGATCTCAATGACATGAAACAATTAGAAGAAAAACTCATGGAGTCAGAATCTAGAATAGCATATACAAGGGATGGGGTGGGGTCAAGGAATAGAGTTAAGACTTAAAATGTACAAAGTTTCTATTGGGGATAGTGGAAAAGTTTTGGTAATGGATGTGGTGATGGTAGCTCAACATTGTGAATGCAATTAACAGCACTGAATTATATAATTGAAGTGATTAAGAGGGGTAATTTTAGGTTGTACATATGTTAGTGGAACAAAACTTTAAAAAACAAACAGAACTGCACAACACAAACGGTGAACTCTATTGTAAATTATGGACTATAGCTAATAGTACAATTATAAAAATGCTCTTTCATGAATTGTAAAAAATTAAGGTACCACACAAATGCAAGGTATTAATAATAGGGTAGTATATAGGAATTCTGTATTTTATGCATGATTTTTCCATAGAACCACAACTTTAACTAAAAAAAAATGTTTAGTACTTTTCTTGATATTTCCAAGAATTATACATTTAAAATAATTATTATAATAAGAGACTTGTGAAAGAACAGATTTACTGAATTGAATAATTCTGGTTATGGCTACAATCTCCTTTATGTTTCAAATACAATCTTATTTGGCTATTAGAACTAGGCAATGTTTATACTTCTAATTACTGCTCAGAATGCATAATAATAATATTTGGACCCATAAAATGGGTTACATTGTAGTATTTGGGGCTGCCTAACTCAGGAATTATTCAAGGTGAGGCTAGAAGATCACCTACCAGAAATGATAAAGATATTTCAATGGATAGAAGTATAGACTAACTACTAAAAATTACTTCCAATATACAAATAGACCACTTTCCTTCCTGCCTTAAAATCCTTCAGCATTTCCTATTTGCTTTCAGGATAAAGTATACAATTCTCTTAAAATGTCTTACAAGTCTGTCTACACTTAGACTCATTTATTTCTTGAGCCACTCACCACTTCAGATTCTTGGCTTCAACTATTTTGATGAATTTTCAAGTCCCCAAATATGCCATAATCCTATGTCAAGCCCTTATAAAAGCTAAACTACTCTTTTCTTTTCTCTTACCTATCTAAATCTACTAATCCTCTAAGTTTCACTTTCCTTTAGATAATTGTCTCACTGATCTTCTGGGATGAAGGTAACTATTTCTCCTTTATACTACCATATCATTAAGTACTGGGACCAATGATAACACTTTATCCATCGATGTTTCCCATTGCCTTGTGTGCATTGCCCCAATAGACTATAAAAGTCTTGAACTAGATAAATCTAGTTGTGCCAGATTTTACATTTGTATCTCCAGTGAATGACAGAGAATAAGGTACTCAATATTCCACAAATCGTATCAACATACACACACACATGCACATATACATGCATGAATACTGATGTTCTCCTATAGAAAGGATTGATGATATCTTTTTTTCATGTATTAAAGAGTCTTCTATGTGACAAAGGTAGACAAGTACCTAGAATGGTTCAATTAACTTACCAAAGTAGAAGCATAAAAGTAACTTAAAGCCACAGCAGAATATTTCAATTATTGTTACCCACTCAAGCATGTACCTATGATAGGAGGATTTGGAAAGCATCTTTTGACTTATTGTTTCAGTCCTCTCCTTTACTCACCCAATAAGAATTATGATCTTTGACAAATCTTTAACCAACACTTTCTTTCTTAATTGTAAGACAGTGGATAAAAAGGTTAAAAAACTTAATTTTTAACAGTAAAATAAATTTAATTTGGAAACCTGCTGATATTATTACTTTTTATGGAATAATTATTCTACACTCCCGTTAAGGAAAATGTTCTCTTGAAATATAACTGTTATGTTGAGGTATAAACTCAATTAGTTTCACTAAAGTCTTTTTCCATTTCGGTTTAACTGCCTACTCACCTTCTGTCAATGAAATATATTTAATTTTAATTCCACAATATATATCTAAATACATTGAACTTTTCTCAGTGCATTTCCTCTATATTGAGCTAAATTTTAATTAGATGTCTATTGTACTATTTTTGGTTAGACTAACAAGTTGCACTTTTTACCTATTCAGTTCTCCAAATAAGCCTACTTTTTGAACAACTGTATCCATTTACTTAGCCAAGATTACTTACATAAAATATGAACAATGATTCATAACGAATTAATATGACGAAAAAACATGCACATCTGTCTCAAACAGTCATTAAGTCCTGATTGTTAGGTGTTATCTAACAATCCAGTGTCCAAAAAAGGTTGAGTTCAGGAAATATTTGTTTAACTTATGAAAAAAAATGAATGGACATATATTAAAATATGAAGCAGGAGGTAGCAATTATACTCTCAATTAAACCAACATATGCTAAATTGTCCACTTATATTCAAATACTGGAAAATTGATCTTGATAATATGATTTTTCCAAATAACTAGAGAATAGAAAACTGCAAAGCCTCTATGTCATGCTTCTTTCAAATATTTTTCCTTACTATGAAGACAAATGGAGGCACATATTGCAAACTGTGTTTAATTGGAGTTATTAGAGTATGTATTTTAGGTTATCTCCCTCTGTAACATTTTATGAATTTTAAGAATTCATAAAACATTTTATGAATTTTAAGATACCTATCTTGACCACAGTAGTGCATTATAAAAAGTAGAAGTGTATATGTAATTTGAATAACTCATGTGTCAAGAACTTGTTTTCAAAATGAAGAAAGTCTTTACTAATAAATATTTGCTTGTTTTGTTTCGATTACACCAAAAGCAGTGTCTAAGAGGAGGATTTGAGGGTATACCATGTATTTAGAAGGTGATCTCAGGTGCAGGTGCTTTATGGATAATGTGCTTTATTTTGAAACATATCTGATGTCTCCCACATACATCCAATTGGAAGATGGAACTCTGAGCATTGTCCACCAGTTTGTATTGCTAGTTTGAGAGTTGCCTGTCCCCAGGGCATTAGCCGCCCCCCACCTCTTTCTGGATTGGCATTTCTGCATGTTCTAGAGCTAAAGAAGTCTTAGGGAAGGTCCTGGGACCCATGTGGACTCATAGACATAGATATATATAAGGTTAGTACTAATATCCAAGGTGATTCAGTACTTTCTGATACAGCTGACTTGAACTCAGATGGGCCACAGGGATGTGATACTGGTAACAGAGACACCTGCGATAGCCAACTACAAAGGGGTTGGCGTAACTAAATGTTCGGGATGCATCAGTGGATAACACAGACAAAAACCTTCAGCTTCATGGAACTTCTATTCTGATAACATTAAAATGTTCAAGTTGAGTTAGGCAAATAATTGGTTAAATCCATGCTTTTATTACTTGACTGAGATATAAAATTTTGAATAATTTGCAACTTTTCACAATAAATCTTTCACTAGAAAGCATTTACCTCTGTTGTGGGAAACGGGAAATTGTCCTGAAATTCAGTGATAAGAAATAACAATGCTAAGATATTACTATTCAATTATTTATAAATATCTTCATAATCAGAACATAACAGGTTTATGCAGATAAGTGTATGCTTCTTTTGTAGAATAGTAAAAAATTTCCATATATAACATTAATTGTATTTTCCTGGATTAAAGATGAGATTGGTTCATTTTTCATATTTACTTTGAAGACACAATTCACTTTTACTGCTTCACTGAGATTTCTATAATTGGCAGCATAAACAAAACAAAACTACATCTACCATCTTAATTAGCCCCCATTTTCACATATTTAAAACTTAATGAAAAGGATGCTAATATTTAAGTTTTTGTTTTTGTTTTGTTTTACTTTGGGCACAAAAAGTACTAGTTTAGTTACCCCAGTCAATTGCAAGAGCAACGAGAAAGATCATTTTTCTAATGAATTGAAATAAGGGCAGTATTTTCTTTTTAATCTTGAAGTAATTGTTTCAGTAAATAATCTACAGTCTATCTTATTCTAAGTGTTCCAATTCCAAGATACTCAGAGAGCCATCTTTGACCAGCCTGCTAATTTGCTAGTGCAGGTTACTAGAAATTTCCATAATACTGTATTTGGATTAGCTGCTTTCCACCTGGAGCTTAACAAAGTAGTTATAAAATGAAGATTGATAAGGAAATATCTTTTTTTCCTTCATTTTTAAATAAGATTTAGATTACATAAAAGTTACATCAAAAATGTAAGAGTTCCCATATACCGCAATCCCTCTCCCTCTCACACATTCCCCCATCAACAACCTCTTTCATTAGTGTGGTACATTTGTTACAATTGATGAACACATTTTGAAGCATTGTTACTAACCATGGTCTACAGTTTTCATTATGGTTTACACTTTGTGCCAAACAATTTTATAGGTGTTGACAAATTGTATAATGGCTTGTATACATCGTTACAATATCATGCAGAACAATTCTAATGTCCTAAAAATGCCCCATGTTATACCTATTTTCCATCCTCCTCCTCTCAGAACCTCTGGTGACCACTGTGTTTAGATCAATGCTACAAGTTCTTCCATCACTAGAATAATAATAATTCTACTCTAGTCCACAGTTGCATTCCCCCTTAAGTTTGTTCATTCTTCAATCTTGAGGATTTGGGGATGGTGATATGCCTACTCTGCTTCCAGTTGAGAGGGGATTCAGATCCAATAGGGCAGATGGAAGGAACTGTCTTGATTGAAATTGTAGATATTCTGTTTTCTGGGATTGGCATTGTCCATCATCATCCTTTCATTATTTGTCCTGGTGAGTCTGATAAACTGAAGAGTAAGTGTTGGCTGCAACTCTGTGAATCAGAGCTTAACCAACCTATGAGCAGCCAGAAGATTTAAGTCTCTGGGACATATATATAATGGGCATAGTTCTAATTATAGGTTCAAATAAAAGGGGCAGAAGTACCATGTGTGGGAAAATTATAAATGAATCTAGCTCCAATATATGAGATAGGTTATCATATATTTCAGGGTAAGGTCCACTGATGGAGTGCCAATTTTCTCAGGTTGTCTGCCCTGCCTATAGTGTCCAGTTGTCTCTAGAACCCTCAGGAACCCCTGCTGGAGGCACTGTTTACTGTGGCAGTCACTGATCCTCCTGAGATGTATATAAGCATAACTTCTGGAATGACCTCCCAACTCACTTTGAAATCTCTTAACCATAAAAACTATCTTCTGTTTGAGAACAATGTATGAGATCCTGATGTACTGATAAGATTCAATACACCCCTTGGAAAAGAATTTCCAATTCTGTTTGTACAGAAAAAAAGGACATCTACTTAGAATATTTGGATTAATTGCCCTGCTTCCTGTAACAAACAGTATTTTTCAGAGAAGGGTCACAACAATGGCTTCCATCTCATATAACATTCTCTTCTAATTTGTGACTTTGCCATTTCTACACTGAGTAGAGAGTAACCAACCCTTGAATTATGTGTGGATCTGTGACTCTCTTTAATGGAGAATATGGTGGAAGTGACACTTGCATGACTTCTGAGACGAGGTCATGGAAGGCAATGTAACTTCTTTCTTATTTGCTGGGACACAGATTTTGGAGCTCTAATCTGCTGTATAAGAAGCTCTACCACCCTGAAGCTGCCTTGTTATGAGGAAACCCAGACTTGACTGTGAGAAGACTGTTAGAATGTGTGAAGTGAGAGGGTAAAGGGCAGAGAAGTGCCAAGTTAATTTCCAGATATTACAGCCTCCTGCTGTTCCAGCTTGGGCCACTACCTGAATGCAATTGCCTTAGATGCTCTAAACCAGAAACTGAGTCCTTTCTGAATTCCTGATTCACAGATAATATAAGAGATGGTAAAATTATTGCTGTTATTGTTTGGGGGTGATTTGTTACACAGTAATTAATAATCAAAACACTCCTTGAGGATAATACCCATAACTTTTCCATTTTTATTACTTTTTCACCCAGAGTCTTTCTTCCTTTAATTCAGAAGCTTTAATAGAGTAATCACTTAATAAGTATTTATTGACAATTTAATTTAACTTTTATTTGAGGAAGCTACATATTTGTACTTAAAATTCTTTCAAATACTTTAATCTGTAAAAAACATAGTTTATTTCTATACATAACTAGAAAATATGTTTATATATATATATATAAGATTGTTAAAAGATACTATAAAGTATGGATGGCTAATGTATCTTACTTCCTTTCTGCAGCATTAACCAAAAAAGTGCACAAAGTTTCAATTAGTACATGGGCCTCAACTAAATATAATAGGAACAGTTTTATACATATAAATATGGTTTGAGTCAGTAAGTCAATGCATAGCAACTATAATTATGAACAATTTCCTGAATTCCTATAAGGTAGTTAATTTCCCCAGCTATTGCTGGATGTCTTAATCTTACCTTTTAAACTTCTGTGGGGATATCTGAAATTTATATATCAAAGTTTAGCTGCAAAAATTGCTATAAAAACAACAAAACTTTAAGGAAGGAGATAAAATAGATAGGGCAACTTCAGTATGCAAAAGCCATTTATCTTAGATTAAAAAACAATGGTGGGAGGGGGAGGGAGTGGGGCACATTAGAATCCCTTATATTTTTAATGTAACATTTATGTAATCTAAAGTTTCTTTTAAAAAATTTAATTTAAAAAAATAAACTATAGTGCTGAGTTCTTTCTCCTGATTATACATGAGAGACTTGATAATGAACTGATTTCTTTGCTTTTCCCTTCATATTGCCCAGGGCTTCAGTGTGTGCATATCTTGAAAATGATCAGTGATTTTTCTGAAATATAACTCAATTGACCTGACATCTTTGTTTTTTTTAATCCATATTCTAAACTCCCTCTTCCTTGGACTCCAGTCTTCCATTCCTCACTTTAGTGAAAGCTAGAAGATGCTAATTAGATGCATCAGTTATTCTTTGCTTTGGAAGAAACCACCCCATAATTCAGCGATTTAAAACAATTTGTTTTAGTTTGCTAGGCTGCCAAAATGCAACATACCAAAACGGGTTGGCTTTTACAATGGGAATTTATTTGCTTTCAAGCTTACAGTTCTGAGAACATGAAACTGTCCAAATCAGGGCACCATCAGGGGATGCTTTTTCCCCAAAGAACAGCTGCTGGTGATCAGTCATATGGCAAAGCACATGGTGACCTCTATTGGTCTCTCCCTTCTCTTCCAGGTTTCACTACTTCAGTGTCTGGCTTCCTCTGGTTCTCTTTCTCCTTCTTATGGCTTTTTTTCTCTCCATATTCATCCCATTTATAGAGCAATTCAGTAAGAGGGTTAAGACCCATACCGGGCCACTCTCCAACTGAAGTAATAGTTATCCAAAAGGTCCCACCTACAGTAGGTTCACACCCACACTAAAGAATTAGCTTTAAGGACATGATTTTTCTGGGTCCATAAAAGCCTCCAACTACAACAAATATCCATTCTATTTTGCTCATAGTTCTATGGTTAATCAAGTGAATTTACTGATCTAAGTTAGTCTCATCTGTATTTCTTCATTTGTTTGCCATCAATTAAGTGGTGGATAGTCTAGGATAGGCTCACTCACATTTCTGGTGGTTGGCTTGCCATCAGCTGGGACTATGGAGAGATAACTGGACAGTGCTTCTTTCATTCTTTTATAGGCTAGCCTGGACATGTTCCCAAGAGAGCCACAAGTTTCTGAGGCCAATATCAGAAGTGACATGTTACCTTTGCCACCTACTCTTCGCCAAAGCAGGTAACAAAGCCAGGCCAGATTTAAGGCAAAAAGAAGGAGACTATATCTGTTATTGAGAAGAACTTTGTATTATCAGGTTCTCTAGGGTAACAGAATCAACAGGAAATATCTAAAAATTGTATCAGATTTTTATAAGAATTTTCTCACATGACTGTGGGAATGGGCAATTCCAAATTCCATAGGGCCACTATAAGCTGGTTTTCAATGAATTCCCAAGGAGAATCTGATGGGCTGAAATAGAGATTGAAATTCCCTCTTCTGACTGCTGAAATCATCACTTTTTTAAAATCCTTCAACAGATTGATGAAATCTGTCTCTCATATTTGAAGTCAATGGCCACTGTTGATTTTATATGTAATTAGCCTTAGATACAATCAACTTGCTGATGATAGAAGTCCATGAAATGTCCTCATGATAACTATCAGGCCAATCCTTACTTGACCAAATAACTGGACAGCAGCCAGGTTCATGCACGGACTTAACCACCACAAGTCCACCCCATAAACGTCACAGCCCATACACAGCTCCTTAATCTCTTAATAAAAACAGTGAGTCATATTTTTGCCTAACAATACTCAACTGTCTTGTGTACAACCAGAAACACACTAACTCTCACCAGTATAGGGGGCAAGTTCTACAGTAATATTCACTTTTATACTTGATATCCTATAACTTAAATACTAAAATATTAAGTTAATACAACTGATGTCATATGATATGGGTATAATATTGGAAAGAAACAAAGATATTTGCTTTATGCACATATATAAGCATATTCATAACAAAACAAGGAAGAAATATTCATATGCATTACAGTCATTTCTATAACTGGTCACTTAGTCATAGCTCATATTTATAACTACCTTCTTCCACAGCCCTCTCCTTATTCCATTTACCTTCAGCAAGGAATTCAGCTGGTCATGGTTCTCTGCTGGGTAAGGTGACCCAAACCTTCCTTCCTGAAGTTTCTGGGCCATTCGGTGTCCTGTCTGGTTTGGGATGTTTCAGTTTTCCTTTGACTGTAATCACAGGGCATAATAGTATTAAGTGATGCCCTAGGGGATTTCTTGTGTTACAGGCAAACTCTTCTTCACCTCCATTGTGCAGTTGCATTCATATTTCCCCTTGACAGTAGGGATCAATCACCTAAGACAATATAGCAATTTACTCCTTTGCCTATTGATTCAGAGGCATGAGGAGTCCGAAGGCACCAGGTGGCAGTCTTAACTTCCAATTCAATGGAATCATTGTTGCATCTCCTGGTGGAAGCACTCCCATAGAAATAAGACCTGTATTATAATCTATAAGGTTGCAGGGACAGGAAGTAAAAATTTTTCTAGTGGATCACTAGGGGTAATAGTGGGTGGTGCCACTCCCATTTCCACCCCTTGATTCCTGTATCCATGAATCTGGGTGTCATAGTTTGCCAAAGGCTGCCAATGCAAAATACTGGAAATAGGTTGGGTTCTATAATAGGAAATTTATTAGGGATAACAGCTTACAGTTTCAAGGCTGTGAAAATGTCAAAATCAAGGTATAATTAGAGATTATCTCTCACCAAAGGTCCTGGAGTCTTGCCATGTGGCAGCCCAAGATGATGGGTCTGCTGGTTTCTCTATAGTTTGTCCTTGAGCTCAGCTGTGGGCAATCAGGCATCTTTCCCTGGGTCTCATCTCCTTGAGCCTCTTGGGGCTTCACTGTCTTTCTGTAGATGTAAGTGAACCTGGAATCCTTTCTCTCATATGACAGGTTCAAAATGGCAAAGGTCCCTTTCTCTGGGTCTCTTCTTTCTCTCTATGTGTTCTCAATTTATATAATACCCAGCAAGAAGGCAGAGATCCAACCTGGGTCACATCTCCCTGATGTAGTCCAATCAAAAGCCAAGGAGTGATCTAATCAACTGGTCCAAACAAGTGTCCCTTAACTGAATTTAATGTAATCAAAGGATCCCACACTCACAGGAATTGATTAGTTCAACACAGTCTTTTCTGGCAATTCAAACTGCCACACCCAGCTGTGGGAGAAAGAGCATCATAGAGTGGATACAGATTTATAGCACATACAGGCTCCTGGAGAACATTGGCCCAGTCTTGAAAGACATTGCCACTTAGATGCTCCCGTAATTGAGTCTATCAACCCAGCTGCTTCAGGATGATAGGGAAAATGGTATGATGAGTGTATTCCATAAGCACGTGCCCATTCTTGCAAATTTTTTACTGTGAAGTGGATTCCATGATCAAAAGGAATGCTGTGTAGAATATCATGACAGTGGATAAGGGATTCTGTAAATCAATGAATGGTAGGAAGCATTATGTGCAGAGAAGGCAAACCCATATCTGGAGTATCTGTCTATTCCAGTTAAAACAAAGTGCCACCCCATCCATGATGGAAGCCTTCCCATGTAATCATTCTGCCAGCAGGTAGCAGACTGATCACCTAGGGAAATGGTCCTATCTCAGAGACTGGATGTTGGTCTCTTCTGCTAGTAGATTGGGCACTTAGCAATGACTGTAGTCAGGTCAACCTTGATGAATGGAGATCCATGTTGCTGAACCCATTGATAACCTCCATTCCTACCACCATGGCTTCTATATTATGAGCTAAATAGCAGTGAAAGAAGTAGCTGGGGAAAGAGGCCAGCTGATATCCACAAAACATGTCTTATTATCTGCTTGATTTTAAAAATCTTCCTCTGCTGAAATCACCCTTTAGTGAGGATTCACATGAGACACAAATATCTTCATGTTTTTTGCACACTCAGAAAGGTCTATCAACAAACCTCTTTCATCCCAAACACCAGAGAGTTTCTGCAACTGCAAGTAAGATAGTTCAATACATCTGCCTCGAAGACATCTTTAATACCAATTTTCAAATCATGTTCCTTCCACATCCCTGACTATACAACCAAAACATTTGCAAAACAAGAGTCCATGAATCAGTATACAACCACATCTCCAGCCATTTCTCTTTCCAAGCAAAATGAACAACCAGTTGCACTGCTCAAACTCCCACCCACTGGGAAGATTTCCCTTATCTCTTGTCCTTTAGGGATGTCACAGAAAGGGGCTAAAGTTCTGCAGCTGTCAACTTTTAGATATACCTGCCTATCATACAGAATCATCTGTAAACCAGGCCCGAGTTTTCTCTTCTTCAGTCAACTGAATGTAAGGTACTCCTCAGGAGGCCATAAAAGAAGTAAAGAGAAAGTAACACGTCAGAAGTGGGGGCCATGGGTATTTGGCTGTTTCCTCGTGAAACTTATCGTGTCTTCAGGACATACTTAACCTCTATCTGGTATATACCATTTCCATTTTATGATGGAGTGCAAATGTGCATGCACAACTTTATGGCTTAGTAGGTCAGACAAATCCAGCGCATGACAGGCAACTAAGTTCTCATGATAACTTTGTGCCCTATGTTTAAGTTTTCAGTCTCTACTAAAGCCCAGGAGCAGATGAAAATCTGTTTCTTTAAAAGAGAGTTGTTTTCTGCAGAGAGTGGCAGGGCTTTGCTCCAAACCCTAAGGAGATTGTGATTCTCCTATAGGATCTGCTATAAGATCCAGACAGTATCTTTATTTGCTATGGACACTTCCAGTAATAATAGATATCCTGAATCATATGGTCCAAGTGGCAGAATAGCTTGCACAGCTGAACCTCCACTTGTACCAGTCCTTTCTCAGCACTAGCAGCTTTTCCGATCACTGAGTAAATGGGATGGAGTATCACACCAAATGAGGGATAAGCTGTTTCCAAAATCCAAAAAGGCCATCTAAGTGTAGTGCCTCTTTTTTGTAGGATAAGAAAGATTCAACAGATTAACCTTAAAGGGCTATCTTGACATGCCCAACACCTAAAAATTTCACTAAGGTAGAAGGAACTTTTATTTTTGTTGGATTTATCTCCTACCCTCTGGCACACAAGTGCCTTACCAATAGGTCTAGAGTCATTGCTACTTCTTGCTCAGTAGGTCCAATCAACATGATATCATCAATGTAATGGACCAGTGTTATGTCTTGTGGGAGGGAGAGATGATCAAGTTCCCTGGAGACTAAATTATGGCATAGGGCTAGAGAGTTGATATACCCCTGATGTAGGACAATGAAGGCATACTTGGGTCTTGCCAGCCAAAATAAATCTGTTTCTGATGGTCTTTACTTGTAGCAATCAAGAAAAATAAAGCATTTTCCAAATCAATGGCTGCATTCTAGGTATCATGGGATGTGTTGATTGGTTCAAGCAATGATACCACACCTGAAACAGCAGCTGCAGTTGGTGTCACCAACTGGTGTAGTTTATGGTAATCTACTGTCATCATCCAAGAACCAGCTATTTTCTACACTGGCCAAATACTAGTGTTCAATGGGGAAGTGGTGGGAATCAATACCTCTGTATCCTTCAAGTCTTTTATAGTGGCAGTAATCTCAGCAATCCCTCCTGGAATCCAGTTTTGCTTTTGATTTACTATTTTGCTAGGTATGGGCAGTTCTAGTGGTTTTCACTTGGCCTTTCCTATCAAAATAGCCCTCACTCCAAAAGTCAGGGAACCAATGTGGTGATTTTTCTAATTGCTGAATATGTCTATTCCATTTATGCATTCTGGAACTGGGGAAATAACCACAGAATTGGTCCAGAGACTCACTGGGTATATTGTCAGATGGATCCAAGCCTCAACTGATAACCTGACCTTCATAAATCAACATACTCTGGAAGGAGGACTGCAGTAATATTTTGGGTCTCCTGGAATTAATGTTACATCCAAGGCAGTGTCCTTTTGCCCAATGCACAGTTATCCTGGTAAAAGACCTAGGTCTCTTTAGCGAAGGCTGGGAAGGTTATCAGTATAAAATTTTGGAAGTGTAGCAGGGTCCTTCCCCATGGGGACCTGGTTTTCCTTTCACTTATGGGGCTCTGGGTCAGTAAACTCTCTCAATTCTGGATATTGATTAAAATTCTGTGATTCTCTGTTTTTGTAATTCAATTACATTTTTTGTTCACTTGACCTAGAACGCTTCTGCTTATGCAGTTCAAGCAAGGATTTAGTAGACTGGTCATCTATTTTACTTCTAGGGGTACTAGAAGTACTAACACCATAGGTCTCTGCAAGTCAAAGTATTTTGAAACAGCTTTTAGTCTACTGTCCATTATGGTAGCCATGCCCACTTTGTCTTTGATGATTAAGTGATACCACTTGGCCTCTGTCAACCTGAGATCCAATCATCCCCTTGTGTTTAAGGATCCAAGTTTGGTGGAAGTTGCTCCTACAGTGATATCTGACTTACAGAGAAGAGAGACCCCAGAGCTCTTCGGGGAAGATGGAATTGGTCTCACAAATTTATTCTTTAGAGTCCTGTAAAAGTGTGTCCTCTGGACATTCGTGGGTGAGTGAGCAGGTCTTACATGTTAAATCTCCTCTAACATTCCAGTTTCTCTAAGCCTTTGGATCCCTTCATCTACATTATATCAGGGACGTTCTGCCATTTTGATCTCAGGTAATAAAGGCCACATTTTGGTCCATGTTTCAGCCAACCACCAAACAAACTGTTGGAGTCCTTTTAACCCTTTGAGCAACAGCACTGAATACAAATCTCTACTTAGTGGGCCTATGTCAATAAATTCAGCTTAATCTAACTTTATGTTCCTTCCACCATTGTCCCATACCTGTAATCTTAATATCCATTCTTTTACATATTCCCCTGATTTCTATCTATATACATTGGAAAAATTGGCAGTTCTTTTGGGAGTATAACACACCTCCACATGATCACACTTTGTACTTCACCTTTTGGGGCCTACTGGGACTACATTTTTGTTATAGGTCTGGAAGAAAAGAGGGGTGGTGATAGTGGGTAATGAAAATAATTAGAAGTGTCTTGTGAGCCAATTACTTCTGGGCATTTCATTGCTGCTTCAACTGATGAAACAGGACAGGAGTTAGGACTATTTGCTCAGGAGAGGTGGTTACAGTTTTATCAGGCATCGATGGTTTAATTTCTTCAGGTAGGTGTTGGATGGCTGATTCTTCAGGGAAAACTGGAGGTCAGGAGGCTGGTTGCTCAGGGTAGAATGGAGAAAAAGGGTGTTGTTTCCTTAGGGCAGAGAATTACAGGTTTATCTGGCAAAAACTCTGCCGAATCTAGGGTTTCAATGCCCCCACAACCATCATCAACCTCATATGTTTCCATTCCAATTTTCAGGATTCCATTCCTTTCCAATCAAAGAGCTCTCTTTAACAGCAGACACTTTGCAAGGCTGGGAATTTAGCCGCTCACCCAATTAAACTCTGAGTCTGGTTTTAAGAAATTTCAAGTCAGAAGTTGTATGAAATAAGTTTTTTTTTTTTTTTTCAGAGCACACATAGAAATTTTCACATCCTTCCTGTGGTGCTTAAGTTGCAAATGTAAAGCCTTCAGCTCATTCATTTATTTTACCTTTATTCAGCATATTCAGAAGCAACTAGCCAACATCATTATAACTTTTATCTCTACAAAATACTGTTAAGGAGTCAAAAAACACTCTCATCCAGATCCTTTCCTCTTTTAAACATTTAAGTAACTGTAACCCAGTAGTGATATTTTTTGTATCTCTACTGCCTATTCATGTCATGGACATCAATGCCATCTTGATTATTGGAAATAGACTCATTAGTGCCTTTGAATCTAATCAAATTAGGGAGCCAATTCCAAAATCCCCAAACCATCCTTAAGATCTTTTTCTCAAGATCCACTCCAGGTACCAAAGCTGTATTTTTCTAAGGAAAAACAGAACCAACAAGAGATATCTAAAAAGATTATGAGATTTTTATCAGAATTGTCTCACACAACTGTGGGGATGTCCAAGTCCAAATTCCGCAAGAGAGAATGCAAGCTCGGAACTCTGATGAAAGTTTTCAATGAATTCCCTAGGAGAATTTAACTGGCTGAAATAGAGATGGAAATTTTCTCTTCTGACTCCTGAAATAACTTCTCCTTTTAAAATCTTCAACAGATTGGACAAGATGTCTCTCATTGCTGAACGCAAATATACTTAGCCGATTGTAGATGTAGTCAGCCATAGATGCAATCAAATTACTGATGATTTAAATACACAAAATATTCTCAAGGTAATAATCAGGCTAGTGCTTTCTTCACCATATGACTGGACACTAAAACCTAGCCAAGTTGACACATGAACTTCACCACCACATGCTTCAAGGCTATGTTGCAAATAAGAACTTATACAGGAAAGGAAATAATGGTGTCATTTTTTAAAGAACTTTGTCATAGGAAACAGGTGGCCAGCCAAGGCATACAGTATCAAGAAAATATCAAGAAAGACAAAGAAAAAATTATCTTTTTCTGCCACTCATGTCTCTGCATCTGGACTTTATGTATTTTTAAATTCTTTCCATATTTACTTCTTTTACTTACTGAGATTTAAAAAGTAATAAAATAATAAAAACAATAATTTCAGTGAATATGTTTAACACTTAGAATGTACTAGTTATTGTACTAAATTATTTACTTTCATTATATAATTTATTCCCCTCAGCAATTGTATGAAATAAAATACAACTACTATTACATAGAATTATGAATGAATAATCGTGCATAATTATTTTTATATTCAGTTTTGAATGAGAGCTCCATATGTCTCTCCGTGTAAAACTAGACAGCTGTATAAGCATATGTAAGGCCCTACTTGTCTTGGACACTGAATACTCTGTGATAACATCTTCTGTTCTTTCTCTCACTCCACTCCAGAAACTCTGGCCTCCTTTCTCAATCCCAAGCCACCCAGACATAGCCCCATGGACTGGTTATTTCAACTACCTGGAAGAATTCTGCTAGGTGGATGCAAAGCTATCTCCCTCACCTCCCTCTAGACTTTGTTCGTATCACACCTTTTTAAGGTGGCCCATCCTGACTATCCTATTTACAATTGTAATACATATTCCCACCTCTATTCCACTAACATTGTTCTAACTCTGTTGTTCCCCTTGTTACTTGACACCTTCTAACATGGCATAACATATTCTAATAGAACAGATGTCTGCAAACTACATCTTTTGGGTCAGATCTGGCTCAACAGCTATTTTAGTAAACAAAGTTTTATTGGAGCACAGCCATAGTAATACATAGTAATATTATCTATGGCTATTTTCATGAAACATATGAGAGTTCAGTAGTTGTAATGGAGATTCTATGAGCAGAAAGCTGAAAATATTTCCTAAGTGGCTCTTTACAAAAAAGTCTTGCTGACCCATTTAGTAAACCCCAATGGAACAAGGATTCATTCTTTGATTTTTATGTAGTCCAGTGCCTGGAAGGAAAAATAACTTTGAAACAATGAGTTCTCCAATCTGTGCACCTTTATTACACATTCATAAACTAATCCTATTTTATTGTTTGGGCCAAAATCAATATAATTGAGGAGGTTGAATTTTGAGGTAGATAACCTAAGAGAGTTTTAAAATATATTTCAACTACAGTATAGATCATCTTATGATGGGATAGATGAATTTTACAAAATCTTCCTATGCCAGAGTTTGCTATTGAGATATTTTTCTCATCTATAGATCTTGATTTTTTCCCTCAAAATTGGTATCTAGTTTTGTTATTTTTCAAATTGTTTTCCAATTACTTCAATTTAAAATTGAAAAAGGTGATGTTGATGTCCTTAATCTGAATTCTCCAGGTGAAGGTGGCTGCCTAGAAACTCCAGCATGAGCGAGTGTTAAAGTTGAGATAGAAATTTTTCTGATCTCTGGACCTGCAATTCTGGTTTTTAAAGTCTCTGACTGATTGGATAAGGAGCTCACCCTCTTTGTTAAGGGTAATGTTCTTTCATAATTATAGATGCAATCAACTGATTATAAATGCAAATCTCATCTATAAATACCGTATCAGTAACAAGTACCTAAAGTTTGACCAGCCCTAACAACCAGGATCCATAACTTAGCGAAGTTGACACATGAAATTAACCATCACACATGTTGACTATCTTAAATTTACTAGTATAAATAGATTGACTATCCAAATTACTTTTAATACTGGCTTTTTGAATGCTGAAATTTTCTCTAATTTTTCTTAGTCTATATGCCTAACATTGAACTTGGAATTTATTATTCATTCTGACAATATTTGATTTAATTTTAGTCTAAATTAAGCTCTGCTAAAAATAATTTTGAAACTGCTAAGCACCTCTTTTCCTTTATAGAAAATTATACTTATTATTTCCTGAAGTGACAAAAGCAGTCAAATATATGTTTTTAAAAAATCATTAGAAATCCCTCAAAAACAGAACTTCTCAAATACTCAGCCCTCCCTTTCTTTATCCAAGGTGTAAATATCACATTCAAGCCTTTGTCTCTCCACTTCATTTCAGACAATATTAGAAAGTGTTGACATGTAAGAGGTGGATACAAGTTTTCATCTGAAAACCATCCAACCTCAGAGGAGGTATTATTTCAAATTAATTGGAGGAGTGAATTGAAGTCAGGGTTTATTTTATGAAATCTGCTATCATATGTATTATATTCTTTCATTTGTTCACTTATTTGTTCAATAAATATATCAAATGTCCACTTTTGCAGACCATTGTGAAACTCTGTGGATCCAAAAGTGACTAACCCTTAGACCTTCCCATACTGGAGCCCATAGGCTTTGAGATGTTGGGTAGACACAGAGAGCTACACATGTCTTAAAGATTATATATCACCCATTGTCCTTAACACAGTACTTTTAAATTAAAAATAGAGATACAAAATATTTAAAATTAATGACATATTTTAATTTTTCATTTAAAAATGTTCAATTATTTTATTTTCCATGGTAAGCATTCAGGGGTTAATTCCCTATTCATAGACTTTATTAATTTCTTCAGAATTGTGTGTCCTAGGGCAAAACTCTCTGTTCTTTTTCTTAACATTATAATGGAAATATTTTGAATCTCTGTTCTTATGCTAAAATTTTACTGTGCAATGAATGCTTGTCTATAGATTAACCTATTTTTCCTCTACCCTTCTACAAATATCTTCATCCTTTGCTGTTCATTTCTTTCCAAAGCTGTTCAATATTATATTATCAGAGTGATCATCTCTGAGCATAGTATCTAAAAAAAAAAAAGACAAACAAGTTACAAGTCCATCCAAACATAGTATTCACTTTATGATTTACGCTGTATTCCACACCCCACACCCATATATGCTAAAATCCTGCTAGTACCTCAAAATGCAAACTTATTTGGAAATAGGGTCACTTTAGATGGAACTAGGCAAGTTAAAATGAGGTCATTCAGGAGTAGGGTGGACCCTTAATTCAATATGCATTGTCTCCTTATAAGAAGGGGACGTTTAGACACAGGGAGACAGAGGGGAGAACACCATGTGAAGACAAGCAGAGAATGCCATGAATTGCAGGCAAGCCGCTGCCAAAAGCCGGTAGAGTCATATGAAACATATTCTTCCTTATGGACTTCTGAGAAATATGGCCCTGCAGATACCTTGATTTCAGACTTCTAGCATCCAGCAGTGTGAGACCATAGATTTCTGTTATTTTAAGCCATCCAGTTTGTGTTATTTTGTTACAGCATCCCTAGGAAACTGAAACATCCACACACTTTATTTCTCCCCATAGTGCTTAAACTCTCTGAAGATATTTATGTACTTATTTACTGACTGGCTGATTTACTTATTTACTTGTTTTCTATTTGCAACTCCCTTTCATAGAATAATGTTCTTAAGAATGGCAGTTTTCTTGTCTACTATTATCCCTGTTGTTTCTCTAGTGAATCAAATACTGCCTAACACATAGTAGGTATTCTATAAACACCTTTTTTTTTCAGACCACTTATTGCATCTTTTAAAAGCAATGTTGAAAATACTTAAAATAGTGGAATAATGGCCTGTTTATTTTTTAGTCTTTCTTAAATGGTAGTTTGCCATTTATTCTATCAGACTTAAATGCTCAAATATGAAAAATTATTATTTTAATTTGGCAATTCATTTTAAGATATTACTCTTTTTATCTCTTATTTGGAAGCACGGTAGACTAAAATTATAAGCACTATGAATTTCTGCCCTATCATGTCATAAATTACTTGTAACCAGATAATCAATTTACATATCATTTTCACAAATTCCTGTGAAATATCTTGAATAGCACATCTCATTTTGTTCAAAGGACTGCCAACACAATATAGCTATCTTTATATTTTTGTCTCAAACTATCTAATTAATGGCAGAATTTAGGTAGAATTAATAATTGTATTGATAATGTTCAACATTAAGTTCATCCCTAGAGGTTCAGTATTTCTAAGGCTACTAAAAGGTTTCCTTTTTTTGGATTAAGAAAGAATAATTGCAGCTGAGTAAATGTTTGCCACGGATTCCTTCCAATAATCCTCCTACTTCCCATCCTTTCACTTCTGTTATGGGTTGAAAGTCTTTTCACCCAGATTAGGATAGAGTAGACTTCTTTTATAGACAACTTGTTTTTGCTTGTTTGTTTTACCACATAACAGACTCTTCTAGAGATGGAAGAAGTATTCTAGGTACCATGCAACCATTGCCTCAATTATAACCATAGGCTGATTGAATGAGAGTAGGCGCTTGACTCAAATGGATTGCAACCCACCTTTTTAGTTCGCCACCTGCTTACATAGTCTGGATCGAAGAGGTGTCTATAGACAATCAAATGCTTCTTTTGAAGATGAAAACAAACAAAAAAAAATATTAAATATGTGAAGTCATTCAATCATCCAATGATTAAACTACTGTTCTTGAACCCCTACTATGTTCCAAACTTTATTCTAAACAATGGGGATGCTAGACTGGACAAAACAACCATGAGTTTTTTACATCACAAAATTTATATTCTAGTAAAGAGAACAATTAACAAATAAATAACTGAAAGCCTAATTATATCAGTTGATGATAACAGCCACAGAGATAAACAGATCGGGAAAGTGGTTTAGGGAGTATAGGAGGTTCCCTCATTGCCCACAGAAACATATAAGGGTTTGACTTGAGAACATGAGGCACGACCAATGAACCTGGTATTTCTAAGATATGTGATATTAACATACAAAAGGGGAATGGGATGAGTGTCCATGATCGCTTCATACCAGATTTTGGTATGTTCTAAATTCTTAATGGGTTGATGTTAAAAAATTAAGAAGTCATTAGTGAAACGGTAAAGAAATTCATTCTTATAATGCCAATATTGAAATACACTTAATAATCACTCATATTATTATTAAAATTAGCTGAGGAAAAACAATGTGTTTTCTAGAATTGTGAAATTTCCAGATTTTCTGGAATATTGGAAGTTTCCAGAGACTGTTCATCTTATAACTCTTCCAAATGTTTTGGAAGCACCTAATTCCCTGCAATAAATTCTTTCCTGTTTGAAATGCATATAATAGATTCTGCTTTCTTGGCAAAACTTAGATTAATATAGCAATGCAATCTAATTGAATAAGAACAGAAAATCAAGCAGACATGCATAGTGAAATAGAAGCAAGGAATACCATGCTGACACTGAGGGAAGAGAATATTATCACATTCTTTATAATTATTTTTTCCCATAAGACCCAACTTTACTTAATTTCCTGTTCATATAGGTTATTATATATTTTTACAATATTTATTTATTTGTGGTAGTCTGAGTGGTTTTCTTTTATTTATTAGTAAAATCATACTAACTCTGAAATCTCAGAGAAAAGTACTCTCAAGCCATAGACTATTAGTTCCAATTGTAATATATTTACAGAATTCTCATTAGACTCCAAAATACAGGCAAAGCATCTTAAATTTATTGTTGTAATCAGTCTATAAAACAACATTAGAAGGTCAGTATATTTTTATCCTCATTTTACAGAGTACTCAGTTAAGAGTCTAAGAAGTTAGGCAATTTACCCAATACTGTATAGCCATGCAAACACCAATGAGCAGTAGGTTATTTGGGATGGTTGAAATGGGGCAAGAAGATATGGAATAAATATCATGAGATATGTGGTAAAATAGAAATTACCTCATCAAAAACAAATTCTTCAATAAGAATCCACTCATGAAATCTGAAAATAATTTGATGTCATACCTGGAAATTGTGATACTGCTGTAAATACTTTTTTTCTCTTTTGTTCCTAAACTTCCTGTCTATCCTCTGATCTTATTTTTTTTTTAATTTATTGAAGTATATCACTCATAAATGAACATACATAAACAATAAATGTATAGTAATAGTTGTGAACTTATTAAACAAACATATCTAACATCATACAGGGCTCTCATACCTCACCCTACCACCAATACCTTGCATTCTTGTTAAACATTTTTAACTAATAATTAAAGAGCATCCTCAAAATATTACTACTAACAAAAGTATTTCCCCCAACCCACCCTATTATAATTGTTTTTTATATCATTTATACATGAACATACGTAAACAATAAGTGTATAGTAAAAGTTGTGAACTTACAAAGCAATCATGTATAACATCATACAGGGGTCCCATACATCAACCCTCCACCAACACCTTGCATTGTCATGAGACATTTGTTACAATTTATGAAAGAATATTGTCAAAATATTACTACTAATTATAGTCCTTATCTTACATTGTTGTATTTTTCCCCCAACCCACCCTATTATTTTTTTTTAAATATATTTTTATGGCAGAACTTGCAAACTTACAAAACAATCATGCACATATGCAGAATTCCCAAACAACACCCTTCTATCAATATACCACACCCTGGTGGAATATTTGTTACAGATTATGAGATAATATCATCTATTACTAGCATATATTTGACACACTTTTTCCATACTCTTGCATTATCAACACAGGACATCTTTGGCATGGATGCAAGAATATTATATTACTGTTAACAACACTCCATAGATCACTCCAGTTGTATTTTTCCCATGCTTCTCCACATTCACACCACACCGCAATACTGATGTACATCTCACAAAGGACACTCTTGCATCTGTACCATCACCACCATTTTCATCCATCTCCGGGTTTACTGTGCTATTCAGTCCCTAGATTATTCTCTAGCTTTCTGTCAACTGGCATTTATATCCATAGACTACCCTTTTCAGCCACATTCCCATTTATAAACCAGCTATTATTCACTATAATGTGTTACCATCAACTCTGTACATTTTCATACTTTTACAGCAAAGCTAGTTAAAACTTCTACATACATTAAATATCAGTAGTCCATCTCAGACCTCTTATTTCCTTTAAGAATCCACCACCTACCACAAGGTCTTGAAGATATTTTCCTATATTTTCTTCTAGAAGTTTTATGGTTCTTGCTTTTATATTTAGGTATTTGATTCATTTTGAGTTAATTTTTTTATAGGGTGTGAGATAGGGTTCCTCTTTCCTTCTTTTACTATGGATATCCAATTTTCTCAGCACCATTTGTTGAATGGACTGTTCTGTCCGAGCTAGGTGAGTTTGACAGGCTAGTCAAAAATCACTTGACCATAGATGTGGGGGTCTGTTTTTTAACCATCAATTCGGTTCCATTGGTCTATGTGTCTGTCTTTATGCCAGTACCATGCTCTTTTATCACTGTGGCTAGGTAATATGACTTAAAGTCTGGAAATGAGAGTCTTAAAACTTTTCTTTTCCTTTTTAAGATGTTTCTTGCTATTCAGGATCCCTTTCCTTTCCAAATAAATTTGATAATCATGTTTTCCATTGTTTTAAAAAATGCTGGTGGATTTTTTATCAGGATTGCATTGAATCTGTAAATCAATTTGAGTAGAATTGACATCTTAATGATACTCAGTCTTTCAATCTATGAGCATGAAATATTCTTCCAATTATTTAGGTCTTTTTTTTTTTTTTATTTCTTTTGACAGTGAGTTCTAGTTTTCTGAATACAAGTGCTTTAAATCGTTGGTTAAGTTTATACCTGAACATTTGGGTTTTATCCGTCATATATTTTATTTTCACCACTCTTTTGATGCTTTTAGTTACTTTTATCCATATAATCTTCATTTCTAGATTCTCTTCCAGGTCTCTCTCTCCTGCCTTTACTTTTCAGGCTGTAGTACACCCTTTAGTATTTCCTGCAAAACAGGTCTCTTGGTTACAAACTCGCTCAGTTTCTGTTTACCTGTGAATATTCTAAACTCGCCCACCTTTTTAAAGAAAATCTTGCCGGATACAAGATTCTTGGTTGGAAGTTTTCTCTGGCAGTATCTTAAATATATCATACCACTATCTTCTTGTTTCCTTGGTTTCTGGTGATAGGCCAGCAATTAATCTTATTGGGTATTTCTTATCCATTATGCATTGCTTTTCTCTTGCTGCTCTCAGAATTCTCTCTTTGTATTTGGCATTTGACATTTTGTTTAGCATGTGTCTTGGAGATGGTCTATTAGGGTTTTTTTGGATGGAAGTACATGCTTCTTGGACATGGATATCTATGTCCTTCAATAGGGTTGGGAAATTTTCTACCATTATTTTTTCAAATATTCCTTCTGCTCCTTTTTCCTTCTCTTCTCCTTCTGGGACACCCATGACATGTATGATTGCACATCTCTTGCTATCCTTTAGTTCTCTATTCAAGTTTTTCCAATCTTTTCTTCATCTGTTCTTTTGCATGTTCACTTTCAGAGGCCATTTCTTCAAGCTCACCAATCCTTTCTTCTGCTTCTTCAAATCTGCTATTATATGATTCCAGTGTATTTTAAATTTCATTGATTGTAACTTTCATTCCCATAAAATCTGCTATTTTTCAGTGTATACTTTCACATTCTTCTCTGTGCTCATCCAATGTCTTCTTAATATCCTTAATTTCTTTAGCCATCTCATTGAATTTATTAAGGAGATTTGTTTGAATGTCTACGATTAGTTGTCTCAACTCCTTTATGTCATCTAGAGGTTTATTTCATTCTTTTAAGTCAACCATATCTTCCTGTTTCTTGGTGTGGATTGTAATATTTTGTTGGTGTCTTGACATCTGGCTTACTAGAGTATTTATTCTGGGGGCAGTTTTTCTCTTTAGTTTAGTTCCTGCCCTTTTCCTTTGCTGGCTGCGTAGTAGGAGCTTAGGACGTAGTTGGTGCTATAAGCTGTGGAGGATCAAGCTATCCTCATTGTCCCAAGGACCAATGAAGTTTCTCCCAATTTTCTCCTTTTCCAGGAGTAGGGACAGAGCCACAGCTGTGTGGAATAATCCAACTCATGCAGGCCTAGACTGTAGTTGCCCAGAGACTGATGAAGCTTCAGGCCCCTTTCTCCCCTGCCTGTGGCAGGGATGGAACTGTAGGTGTCAGCAGCAATCTATTCAGTGCAGTCCAAGATGAACACAGTTGCCCTCGTAGAATTCCGATTACTCAGTCTGTGCCAGCTATATGTCCCTGCAGTTACCTGGATAGCCTGGTGCAGGGCCCATCTGCTTCCTCCTTGCTAGATGTGGGGCTGAAGCTTAGGCTAGGGCTGCATGACAATCTGGGTGAAAGAAACCAGTCTCTAATGTCACTGTGATTTTCAGTCAGCCTGGCTTCCCCTCATGCTGGGGGTGGGGTCCAAATGGTGCTACCAGCCTCCTTCTGATTTGGACAGGCTCATATTTTAGCTGTTCTTAGGGTTATACTTTGGCCAGCCAAATTGAGTAATCAGTAGCTGATATTGGTGGCCAACCATCTCTTCTTCCCCGTTTTTGGGGAATGGAACTTCCAATTCCTGCCACAGAATAGCTCCTCAGGGGGCTTGTGCTGCCAAAGTATGATGGCCACTGGCCTCTGCAGCATGGTCAATAATTTCCCGGAGAGGCTGGCATAACTCCCGCAGCTTCCTCCCTGCCCGAGGTGCACCTGGGGCTTAGGCTAGAGCAGCAATCTGATCTAGATGGAAAAAATGCCAGTCACTACCAGCACTGTGTTTTTTAGTCAACCCCACTTCCCCTCATGTCAGGTGCAGAGTTAAGATGCTGGCCACCAGTGTCTTTCTGACTCGAACAGGTTTAAACATTAGCTGTTCTTAGGATTATACTTTAGCCCGAAGAATTTACTAATCAGTAGCTGAAGTTGGTGCCCAACTGCCACTTCCTCCCCCATTTTGGGAAGTGGAGCTTTCAATTCCAGGCACGGAATAGCTCCCAACATGGCTTGTGCCTCCAGTGGAGAATGGGCACTGGCCTCCATGGCTTGGAGGGCTCTACTTATGAATCTTCTCTGCAGATGGGCAGTCTCCTCCTTCCATTCTTTCAAGGTTGTTGCAGGATACTCTTCTGGTCTCCTGGAGCCCCCAAACAAGTGTTCTAGATGGCTGTGGGTGATCACCAACTGCCCTGTAACAGGAGCTGATTTTCGGAGCTCTTTACTCTGCCACCATCTTGCTTGTTGTCCCAGATGTCCCTCTGGCCTTATTCTTGAATTTCTAGGCCCCAATTTATGTTATTGATATGTTGATGTTGACAGTATGAAAGATGTGAATAGTGAATTGGCAAAGAAGGGTATGAAATTCATCTCTTTTCATGCCAATATTGAAATACATTGCTATGAGGAGTATATTAGTATTTGAAATTATTAGACCTAGTGTTTTCTACCAAATTTTGCTCTGAAAATACTTTTGTACAATGAGAGAGAGAGAGAGAGAGAGAGAGACTTCCTGTAGTTCAATATGCCAAAGCAAAGAGTAAATATTTATATCTCGAATGATTTTATGTCATGGTTAGTGCTGGGGATTGGATCATGTTCCCACATGATTACTCAGTGTTCTTGTGTTTGTGGACACATTTATAAATAAAACCTTTAACTATGTTATCATTAGTTAAGATGTGGACTCGTTTGTGAATAGGATCTTTGAAGATCCTGCTTAGATAAGGCAAAATGGAATCAAGGTGGTCCTTAATCTGTCTGACCACAGTCCTTATAGGCAAGGGAAATTTGGACACAGGTAGTTAGAGAAAGCCACAAGAAGAGCAAAACAGACAGATAAGTGTGTGATGGAGGCAGAGATTCAAGCCAAAGGACCTCAAGGATTATGACAAGCCAGCCCCAGAATGATGAAAAAGCCTGGCCTGTCTTGACTCTGAATTTGGATTTGTAGCTTCCCAACCTGTGAGACAACAAATTCCTATTATTTAAGCCAACCAATATGTGGTATTTGTCATAGCAGCCCTGGCAAATTGAAGCAGTCAGTGAAATTGCCAAAAGGTCTTCAGGTGTTCTAAACAAAATTAAGTTAGCTAATGTTCATCATGACTTGGGAAAAGCATGGGTTACACCATGGTTATCTTCAGTGAAAATTACCTAACTAATCATGAAATTTGTTACTCTACACACAAATTATTTTAATCACTATAAAGGATGATCTACCCTGCTAAAAATTTAGTTGCAAAGTTTTCTAATGAATTTGTCTTGAGTGAGTTATTAGTTTGGTCAATGGAGCCAGTAACCAGGTAGGATAAACCTCTTTGGTGTCCAACACTCAGTTAGGTACTGGGGGAAATGCAAAGGAAATTTATACTAGCTCTTATCTGCAACTATGTCACTGTCTTGTTTTTTGTAGATAAGGCTTACATTAGTCACGAAATAGGGCAAGATTAGTGCAATAAAGTACTGTACTGTTAATTGGCTGATGGAAATCACAGGAGTCACATGATTTTTTAAAGCTATTCAATGAAAGGTTCCTTTTAGTGATTTTCCATGAATTCCACATTTTGAAATATTTTCTTAAACATTTAAAATATTTAAATCTAGAATTGGTTAAATGATATGTGAAATAATTCTAGACTTGAACTACCAATGAAAATAAGCAAGTTATACAAAAGCTTGAGTGGTATTAATCATTTTTAGTCTCATTTTATATTTCTATTTCTTAGAATAACATAAAATTTGGAAATCGGTACCAAATCTTCCATTTGCACATTTTCAGATAATCACTAAGGACTGAAGTATCATCTTCAAGTTGGAAACTATTTTTCTAAGGACAATAAAAAATGAAATAGATAACAGTGAGTAAAAGTTTATAGAGGATGCGCTGCATGAATGAGACTTTAAAGAGAAGCTTTTTTTTTTTTGTTAAGGGTTAGAAAAATGAATAATTATGGAACATGAATATAATACCATTGTTTGTTATTTTTCAAGGCACTTTTATACTATTCTATATGCATAAGAAGAAACAATATTTCTTTTCTCCCAAGTCCAAAGGAAGTGCTAGGGATGTGTATGGAGATTAGAGAAACATCTAGTCTTTGATTTATGTATTTCTTCTCTGTATTGCTAATGGCTTTGCCAGTGCAAAGAGCTGCAAAGAATGTCAGCCTGGTGGTGGGCCATACAAAGGGACAACCTGATGGAATAGAAGAGAAATAAAAATCCATTGGAAGGTAATTTTGGAATCATGTACAAACCTTTAAAGGTTAATGAGCTCTCTGTAGAAGACGAATGACAGTTCTGGAATCTGTTGTCTGCATATAATTCATTTTCTACATAATCTTAGTTGTGAAGATTTGACATATTACAAGTAATTTGGGGTGAATGTTAACTGTGAAAATGGTAATTTGAGTAATGTGAGCTCCACTGATTTTAAAAGAAAATCATTTGGTCAAGAAATGAAATGGGAGAATTTGAAACTTAGTGTCTAAAAAGACCAAAGCACATGTTAGTGATTTTAAAAAGTGAAGTAAATGACCAAAGAATGTCCTTTGAATTCATTCATCTAGATATTAGACCAATTGAGAACTGTCCTTTTTTTTTTTTTCTGAAGTTAGGCCAGTAAAAAGAATAAATGGGGGCAAAGAACAGAGATTGCTGAGAAATAAGATAGAAGGACAGAAATATTACCAAGATTTGATGTGGACTCCTCTTGGCAGAGACAGTGGGCTTTGGATTGTGTGGTCACCTTTTAAGCTATTAATTATTCTTCCCCTTGCTAATGCTAAGGGTAGGGGTACCAGCTGTTATTGGTTACCTCAGTAATTGTGGGGGCTAATGGTGAAGCCTGTTTGGAATATCCAGAGCCTCCCCTTGGCCCCAAAAAGAGTCCCAACTGGGACCTCAAGGTCAGGTTCAAGGTCTCAGGGGGTCTCACAGCCAAGTTGTCTGTCAGCCATGTTGTGGTTCATCTTCTCTTCATTTTCCTGTACTACCTGACTAAACTCCTCCCTCAGAGAGTTCACACTCTTATTCTTAAGGTGGTTCTGAAGGGTGATGGTCATTCTTCTGTACTTACTTCCTGCTGGTTAGGATGGTAGTAGTCTCTGACTGACAGGGCATAAACCTCTCTGTTTCTTCTATTGAGGTTGAGGGAAGACAGGTCTGGCACCCTAGTTGGAACTGGATGACATCCCTGCATGACCAATAAGGCATTGATTTTGTAAGAAATAAACTTAATTAGAATTTTAAAGATACATAGACCCACTAAAAGGATAAAGAAGATGGCGGTGAGCAGGCCCAAAAAGGGGGCCATGACAATTAGACCATGAAAGTCAGAAAGGCCAAGTGCCTTTAGAGGTTGCATCTTCCCAAAGTTGATGGGAAACAGCATTCTTGCTTGAGTTAGTTTATGCCGTTGTTTGACTCTAGGAAAGAGATTTTGGTAGACCTGCTGCGTTTGGGTATAGACTGCCAACCCCAGATCTCACAGTGGTGTTTTTTTAGGACAGCTGAGAGAGGTATGGAGAGAGGCACTGCTCTAGACATAAACTCACAAACACAGTAAAGGCAACAACAAGACAAGCATATGGCAAAGAAAGTACATAAGAGAACCATTCTCTTGTCTTATAGGCACATTCATTAATTACTTAGAAAATAAATTAAATTTATCAGGACTATTAACATGTTCAATATCCCTCTAGATCTACGATCTAGAATAGAAAAGGGGAACTATCTTTTGACACAACTTTCACACATATTTTCAAGTACGTAATTGAGCAAACTTATTTTTCCAAATAAAATAATATCATGCTAGGAAAGGAAAATGATCAAAAGAAAAAAATGTTTTGCAGAGTAAATTTGAAACACCTAAAATGCTTTTACAGCCACAGAATTACAGCATGATGATAATTTGAAATGGTCCTTTCCTACTTTATATTTACTATAAGGTCTCACACTCTATAAGAAGACAAAGATATTAAAGATATTAGCATGGTCACTTAAGATCTGGAAGACAATTCATTAATTGAAGGACAAATTAAAGTTAGAATACTTTATAAAATTAATTGGAGGATAAGTTAAAGTTAGAATAGTTGGTAAAATTAAGTTTGTAAAATTAAAATTTCATATTGAAAAGGTAGGTCTCCAAAAACGATTTTTAAAATGGAAAAGGAAATTCTCATGATTATTATAAATCAGAGAAACCTTGACATCAGATCTAAATTGTGTCCTATATTTCTGCTTCTGCTTATGGCAACTTTGAATATAAATATCCTCATAATGTTAATAACAAATATTTATGAAAAATTTAGTCTGTCCATTTGACTGCTTCCATCACTGTGCTATGCATTTTACATGCATTATTTCATTTAAATATCTTAGCTGCTTTTCAAAATTTGCAGTATTGTTATTATTGCTATTATATAAGTTGGGTTACTAACTTTTATTATGCATATATGATTTATCCAACATTACACAACCAGTAAGCAAAGAAGGTAGAATTTTAACTCAAGATTTTCGCTTTTAGAAATTGCATTTTATACATGCAATGCATTTATACATGCATTTTATATATTATTATTTTAATAAAATTTTATTGTTTAAGAAAATTGATCAGAATTAACTTTAAATTAATTATCATGAAAAGGCCATAAGATGTAAGTATAACTAAATTTTGTTACCTTGAGTAATCTAAAATAATTAAGTCAAATGTTTCAGCTCTGGTATTCTCTGAAAAGTATTAGGAAAGAGAGCAAGCAGGAGAGAGAGAGAATGAGAGACTTATTCATTCCTGCTAGCCTGATCTTTTCCTTGACCACAATCTCCCCAAAATAAATTCAACATATTCATTTTTTCTTAATTTAGCTAGAACTTTTTTTGTTTATTTGTTTATTGTTTTTTTTCTTTCATAACACCAAAAAAGCCATACTGAACTAGATTATGTTGAGTTTTTTTTAAAAAGTAAACAGTCAAGTTATGAGAGTCTACCAAGCAGCATTCTAAATCAATCCATTCTTTAAGAGGGCTATCTCAAAAAACCAACCAACCAAACAAACAAACAAAAAACAAAACTTGTTTCCTTAATTCCAAAACCAAAATAAAAACTCAACTTTTAAAATTTACATAATGGGATAAAAACTGAGCAGTGGAACTATTATATTGATTAATTTTCAGATATCAAGAGATAGATTTACATCTAGTGATGGGATATCAAGGCTTGAATCAACCCCTTTTCATATTTATAGTGAAAGCATTTATGAAATAATTTTATACCCATTCTTATATCAATAATACCAAAGTAATTTGCTGCTGAAATATTTTAAATGATTTAAATATACAAAAAAAACTTTATTTAATCTAATATTGCATTTATGGTTTCTATATTTGTTTTGCTATTGCCGAAAGAAACTAATCACTAATTGATTTTGCTCAGGAAACTGACACGTATATTAAAAGTTCTCTGTTCTTGCACTTTATGGTGCTTTGAAAATATTTACAAAATGGGAGTAAAAGATTTTAATGTGTAGCAAATTTATTTAAATTGGAACCATGTGGGAAAAGTTTACATAAATGTAGACTGTTAAAAAGGACCATATTCTGTGGGACTGGATGTGGCTCAAGAGATTTAGGGTCAGCTTCCCACCGTGGGAGATCCTGGGTTCCATACCAGTGCTTCCTAAAAGCAATAAAACAAAACAACAAGTAAACAAAGGAAAAAACCAACTCAGGGAGGCCTATGTGGCTCAGTGGTTAAGCGCGGGTGGCTTCCCACATACGACATCCGGGGTTCAATGCCTGGCCCCAGTACCGCAAAAAACAAACAAAGAAGCAAACAAAAAAACACGTTCTGTAACAGAAATGTAAAGGTGGTTTCTACGCTAAATTAATGAGAGAAATAAGGCAAGGTATTTTCTCTTGGAACCTAGTTTTCTCACATGCATAATATAAAATTGGATGAAATTAGCTTTTAAATATATGTCATTCTTTGTTTTTAAAAGATTTATGCTATTATTACCCCCGCCCCCTTGTTGTTTGTGCTCACTGTCTGTTCTCTGCCCATTTGCTGTGTGCTCTCTGTGTCTGCTCGTCTTCTCTTTAGAAGGCACTGGGAACCGAACCTGGGAACTCCCATAGGGGAGCAATTGAACACCTCAGCTTCCTGTTTTGTTGTGTCTCTCCTTGTCTTTCCTCTTTGTGTCTCTTTGTTGTATCAGCTCTCAATGCCTGCCAGTCCCGCCACCTGGCTGTCCTGTTCATCTTCTCCAGGAGGCACCGTGAACCAAACCCCAGACCTCTCATGTGGTAGACAGAAGTTCAATAGCTTGAGCCACATCTGCTTCCTTATGTGTCATTCTTAAATTACATTTATATTATTATCAATAAATGTATTATAAATATGTATATATGCATAGATAAACAGTATAGCATACAACTTCAGATCTTAGAGAGCACAAAATTCCATTTTATGAATTTTATTTCCATGTATCAGAAAAGAGAATATAAGTATAATCAGGGGAGTGACTATACTAAAATATGTGCTAGGATCTATGTTCATGTTAGAAAAGAGAAGAGAAAATTTTGTAGTTAGCTAAAAATGTTTGCCAGTACAAAGGGTGAAAAGTTATCATGAAAGACACTGAGTTTGAAATGGTTTGCAGAGCTATGAGAGTAGTTCTGAGCACAGAGAAGAGGCTAAGAGAAACATTGTCAGAATCCCTGAAATCCGAGAGATGAATCCATCTGTATTTTCACGTACTTCCATAATGGGTTATCGCTTTTCCATTTGGGTGCTGAACTTTCCTGCTGTGTCAGGCATTTAGTATCTTTCCAATTGTGGGTTTAAAATAATCATCATTTCTACTCCAACTTTTTCAAATACTTCTGAGAGGGAAAAGTTAAATAAAGCACTTAGTGTGAATACTAAGGTGAGTAGATTTTCCAAACATTTTATGTTAAGATAAAAGTTGAGCAGGCAACGAAAAGATGGTCCTCAATTTTTTTCCTTTATGTGCACTACTCTCTTTTGTACATCAGATTTTCTCTGATTTTTTATGTTTAGCTATAAATGTTTGAAACTGGGGATTGCAACAATATCCTTTCGTGATTTTGAATGTTAAACTTGAACACTAAATTGAATCTCCATAAATCAAAGGAGGAAGCAAAGTAAATTTAAAAGGAGGAACAGAGGAGAAAAAAGAAAACTTTTTTTATTCTGTTGAAACATAATAAAGCAAGTAGTGTCTTGTTTGTGTGCTCTAAAATAATTTTCCATCTGAATATTTTCATAACATATTTAAGTCATTGTTCACAAGCATAAGCATGTGATTTTCACCAATACTATGTTTGTAGGGTGGAATTAATGGATGAGAACAAATTGGGATTGAAATAGGGCAATCTTGAATATGTTTGGGATACATTTCATAGCAATTCATAAGACACATATTAATGTAAAATAGGGCAAACTGTTCCTGATTAGTCTATTCTGACTTTTTTCAAGGTTACTAGGGAGCATCTTTCTTTCCACTCATTTATCTTCCCAAGGAAAGGTTAAGGATGATATTTTATTATGAGTTCAAGATGATATTGTATGCTCCAGCTAATCTTCCAAAGAAGTGTGACATAATTAATCTAATAAGGGAAAATAATCTCTTTTATGAAGTCCAACTGCGTATCTAAGCATTAATTAGGTTTTAAAAAGATAAACTTTGTGTGTTCCATATATATTTCAAGAAATATTTCTAAGACAAGTGATCTTGACATCGCATTACAGTTGGGATATGTGATCTGTGTCCCTCTGTCACACAGTAGGAATGACTGCATGAAAAATTAGATTTTTTCATTAATAGCTCAATTTTCATGCATTTGTTTTCCTAGTTGGCTATCATATATTTGCTTTATTGGAGTGGAGGTTTTCTTTTTTTCTGCTGTTATAACTTTAAAGATACTTCCTTTCTTGTAAATATGCCATCATTAATATGAATATATGAATATGTTTGGCCCTCTTTAAAAAGTCTCCCTCACTCAAAAATTGAGAGGCTGGGTACTTCTACATCTCTTCTCAGTACCTTCACATTTGCTCCTGTTGACATTGACAGCTCAGCTTGATTTCAAACTTCCCAGCAGAATCGCCCTACTTTTATAATCTGTCAATCCTGGTATAAGGACACTGCCCACTCCCAAATTACAGTATTTTAGGAATTATACTATCTATGCACTAGGCAGCTATAGATATAGAATCATATTGTTTGGGATCTAAACCAAGAAATAAAATTTAATAGGTATGTGTCATTGGACAAGTTATTTAACTTCCCTGATGCTCAATAATCTTATCTGTAAAATGGGTATAATGATCACACCTACATCATAGTGTTATGTTAAATATAAAGTGGGACAGTGAATGAAAACATGGAACCATACTTGGCATATAATAAGAATATAAATGTTTATTCTTAAAGTTAATTCTAATTATTATTCACAAATACCTAATAGTTATACAAGGCAGTTTTAAAATCCAAATTTTACATATATGATAGCTGGTTTATAAAGATTAAGTAAATGACTAATGATCACATTTTTAAGCAGTAGAATGTATTATTCTTAATTTTTCTTTGTCTCTCTCATTCACAGGTATGACCCATAAGCAAATAATTTCAGCTTTACCTTCATAAAATATCCAGAATCAATTATTTCTTACCACCTTCAATGTTCCACACAAGTCCAAAATGACATCAAACCATACCAGTCTCCTAGCTGACTTCCTGTGGTTCTATCTCTACACAGTAGCTAGAGTGATCTTTTTAAACACACTCTCACTCTTCAGGTCCCTTTTATATACTTCAATCTTCCCAAAGCACCCATCACCAGTTGACATCATATATTTCTGTGTGTTTGTTAGTTTATTTGTCTTACTAAGTATACTATAGCGAGAGAGTGTAGATCAATGACATTGTTTTGTTCACTGCTATATCACCAGTGAGTACAGTCCCAGAACTGAAAAGTATAAGGAAAAGGGGGTATTAAGTGAGGGGGAGAATTTAAACAAATCATAGGAGCTGGTGAGAAAATAGAATTATAGGCTCTAAGTAAATATCAGTTGGATCAGTAAATCAAATTAAGGACTTACCCAGATTTATGATTGCAACTGAAATATAACTAACCCAATAATTGTGTATAGTTTAGAAATAAGGCAATCTCTTTTAATGTAAATCATTTTTGTCATTCTTATGTGATAATTATACAAATAGCTATGTTTTTCCTCTGCCGTCTATGTTGAAAGATGTTCTGATAAGTACTTTACACAAAATTGTCCTATTTAATTTTCCAATAATGCTATGAGGTTGTTGCAACTATTTCACCCACTTTACAAATGAGAAAACTGAAAATGAATAAGAGGAAATTATCTTCTAAGAGTAGGCAGTTTTTAAGTGCCAAAACTGAACCATATCAAGTTGATTCCAGAGACTGGGTTATGCTGCACGAATCCTCAATTTAGGCATTTTGGGCTAAGTGGTCTTGCACTGACCTGCTAGGCACCCTAATTTCTACTAGATACCGTGTAGCAAATCTGTGAAATATTTTCTCAAATCTTTAAATTGTGCCTCTCCAGATTCTCTTCTCCACTCTCAAGAACATATGTTCTCATGTTTTTCATATTTTCCATCTATTTAACTATCCAGATATGACCATGGGTTTTCCCCAAAGTGATTCAAATTCCTTTCCATGACATTATCAAATCACTTCCAGTAATGACCATTAATTTTAATCCAGCCACAGAACGTTCCAATCTGTGAACTTTTCTTATGGCAGCATTTCTACCTTATTCATTCTTGCCATGCAGAGAACAAAAACAAAAACAAACAAACAAACAAAAACCAAACAGGAGTGACATCATCAACATGGTGATAAAAGACATGCCCAGGAAATCTCTCAGAACAGGCTAATAAAAGGACAAATCTCTCTTCCTAAAAATGTTGGAGGATGATAGAGACTGGAAAAGGACTACACAAACTCTGAATTGAAGAAAAAGATTAAGCACAAAAGCAGATAGAAAATTTCAGTACTGGACCCACTGGTTCTTTACCCTCTCACTCACTTGGTTTTATACAGTTTGGGATTCATATGGAGGCAGAGAAGACTGGTATACTCATGATGGACACAGACTATAGAGCCAGTCACAACAAAGAGTTAGTACTCCTCACATATCCAGGCACATGGACTCAAGTCCTCAGAGACCCAGGGTGGAACACAAGCTGCTAAGTTATGTTGCATACAAATGGGCCAAGGTGGTGGGGAGACCATGGGAGGAACTGTTGGCAAGAGATACACTAACAAAATGTAGTTCCTATTGGCTGGACAACCTAAACATAAAAATAATTTTCTTAGGTGATCCTCCTTTCTTGGATTGACCCAATCTGGCTCCCTGTGGTGAGATATCCTAATAGGGAGGAAACCAGAGACCGAAAGTTTCACAGAAAAAAAGTGGGGAGGTGTTAAATTGAAATACCATAAGATGGAAGGGTCCCAGAATTGAAAAGGAAAAGGAAAAAGCAACACTGAGTGAGGAGGAGAATGTAAACAAATCTTAGGAGTTGATGAGAAAACTCTACAAAAACAAACAAAATAGATCAAGATTCCAGGAGAAGGAACAGAGAAAAGGAAGCTTTGTCGTGGAGATGAAACAATTCCAAAAAAAGTGCAATCTTAAAAGTTGTACCACATGTCCAGGGCAAGATTTATATGAAGAAGGGCTGAGAAATTGAAAATTTAAATACAGTTTATTATAAGGGTCTAAAATAGATTGAACCAAGCATCAAAAATAGCCTTAACAAAACACCAATTAAAATTTTAAACATATACAAGAGAGGGAAACTGACTTTCAGAGTTAATTCATCAAAAATAATCAGATGCTCAGACATCAGCAAATAATTACAAGCCATATGAAGAAACAGAAAGATATAGCTCAGTCAAGGGAAAAATTATATCTTCAGAAGAGACACAGAAGGAGAAACAACTAATCAAAGAGTTCAAACAAATCTTTTAAATCAATTCAAGGATATAAAGGAAAATATGGATAAAGAGCTTGTGATGGTTAAGTAATGTGTCAACTCGGCCAGGTAATTGTGCCCACTTATTTGGTCAAGCAAGAATTAGGCTAATTGTAATACAAGCACATTTATGGGCTTTAGTTATCAGTGAGTTTACTGTGTAGATGGCTGATTAAATCTACATCAACCAGAAGACTGCCTTCAGCAATGAGTGATGCTTTATCCAATCAGTTGAATGCCTTAAAGGGGGAATTGATTTCAGCATTTGGTGAGAATTTCCCAGTTCCTCTTTGGACAGTCAATGTCCCCCAGAAACTCATCAAGGACCTTCACTGGACTTTCATCAGAGCTCCTTGTTTGCAGCCTGCCTGCGGAACCTAGACTTGTGCATATAAGAGACTCTTATAAAACCTCATACTATTTACAGATTCTCCTCTTGATTTTCTTACCTTAGAGAACTCTGACTAATACAAAGCTAAAAGATATTAAAAAGGCAATGTGTGAGCCTAAAGAAGAAGTCAATGCATAGGCATAAAAAGAAACATAACAAGTTATGGAGATGAAAGTCACAATAATAGTGAGAAAAATGTACTAGAAGCATACAACTACAGATTGAACAGGCAGAAGAAAGAGTCAAGAATCTAAAAGAGAGGACATACAAAATCATATAGTCAGAAGAACAGATAGAGAAAAGAAGAGAAAAAATTGAGCAGTGTCACAGGGACTTGAAAGACAGCATGAAATACACAAATATACAAATCATGGGTGACCCAGATGAAGAAGAAAAGGGTAAAGGAGCAGAAAGATTATTTGAAAAAATAATGGCCAAAGCCTTCCTAACTCTTTTGAAAGACAGTAATATACATGTTCAAGAAGCACAACATTGGGAAGCGGCTGTGGCTCAATCAGTGGGGCTCCCGTTTGCCATATGGGAGGCCCCGGGTTCTGTTCCCGGGGCCTCCTGGTGAAGGCAAGCCTGCCGGCACGGTGTGGTTGGCTGACCCGGCGAGCACAAGCAGCAAGGGGGGGTGTGAATGAATAAATAAAACAAAACAAAACAAAACAAAACAAAAACAACTGCTTAAAAAAAAAAAAAAAAAAAAGAAGCACAACATACTTCAAACAGAATAAACTCTAATAGATATACACCAAGACACATACTAAACAGAATGTCAAATGCCACTGAAAGCAGTAAGAGAAAATCGATTCTTCACATACAAAGGGTCCTCATTAAGATTAAGAGCTGGTTTCTCATCAGACACCATGGAGGCAAAACAAAAGTGGTATAATATTTTTAACCTACTGAAAGAGAAAAACCATAAGCCATAAATTATTTATCCAGCTAAACTGCTCTTCAAAAATGAGGAAGAGTTTAAAATATTCACAGATAAACAGCAACTAAGAGAGTTAGTGAACAAAAGATTTACCCTAAAAGAATTACTAAAGGGAGTTTTTCAGGGTGAAAGGAAAAAACAAGAAACAGTGTCTTGGAGTAGAATGAAGAAATGAAGATCTTCAGTAAAAGTAATTAAAAGGGAAAAATGCAAAATCTAATAGCATTGTACACCCAATATACAACTTTATTTTTAAATTTCTATAAGAGTCAGAATACACTCAAACAAGAAAAAAGCATATTTCCTGATAATGGACATGAAATATAAAGAGGTAAAGTGGGACAAAAACAATATAAAGAGGGGAAAAAGAAGGATATGGGTGAGGAGAATAAGTATGCTATTGAAGCTAATTTCATATCTTGTCAAATTTGCAGGAAAGAGATGTAGGTTGTGTAATACAAACCTGAAGGTAACCACAAATAAAGTATTTTAAAAATATACAGAAACAGAAATGGGAATGGGACCAGTAAGATACATTACAAAGATCAAGTATACAGTAAAGGAGTTTGCAATAAAGGAAAAGAGAGGTCAAAAAATAAATACATGGGAAGCGGCTGTGGCTCAATCAGTGGGGCTCCCGTTTACCATATGGGAGGCCCCGGGTTTGGTTCCCGGGGCCTCCTGGTGAAGGCAGGCCCGCCAGCATGGCGTGGTTGGCTGACCCAGCAAGCACAGGCAGCAAGGGGGGGATAAATGAATAAATAAATAAAATCTTTAAAAAAATAAAAATAAAAATAAAAATAAATAAATATATGGCATAGAAAACCCAAAGTACATAAGAAATGAGGAAGGAGATATCATCACTGACCCCACAGAAATGAAGAGCATCATAAAAGGATACTTTGAAAAATTATACGCCAACAAGATGGATAATTTAGAGGAAATGGAAAAATTCCTAGAAACACACAAACAGCCTACACTGATGAAGGAAGAAATTGATCAACTCAACAGACCAATCACAAATAGAGATAGAATAAGTTATCAAAATCTTCCCAACTAAGAAGTGCTCAGGACCAGACGGCTTCACAGGTGAATTCTACCAAACATTCCCAAATGAACTAACACCAATCTTGCTTAAACTCTTCCAAAAAATAGTAGTAGAAGGAATATTGCCTAACTGATTCTATGATGCCAACATTACCCTAATACTAAGCCAAACAAAGATGCCACAAGAAAGGAAAATTACAGACCTATCTCTCTAATGAACCTAAATGCTAAAATCCTCAACAAAACACTTGTTAATCATATTCAACAACACATCAGATGAGTTATACAGCATGACCAAGTGGGTTTCATCCCGGGTATGCAAGGATGGTTCAACATAAGAAAATCAATCAATGTAATACTCCACATAAACAGATCAAAAGAAAAAAAAATAACATGATCATCTGTATAGATGCAGAAAAGGCATTCAACAAAATACAACACCCTTTCTGATAAAACACTGCAAAAGATAGGAATAGGAGGAAACTTTCTGAATATGGTAAAGGATATATATGAAAAACCCACAGCTAATATCATATACAATGGTGAAATCCAAAAAGCTTTCCCTCTAAGATCAGGAACAAGACAAGAATACCAACTATCACCGCTCCAATTGAACATTGTGTTAGAAGTACTTGCTTAAGCACTGAGGCAAGAAAAAGATATAGAAGAAATCCAAATTGGAAAAGAAGAAGTTAATATTTCACTATTTGCAGACAACATGATCTTATACAGAGAAAGCCCTAAGAAATCTACAGCAAAGCTTATGGAACCTATAAATGAGGTCAGTAAAGTTGCAGGTTATAAGATCAATGCACAAAAATCAGTAAATTCCTGTGCACCAATAATGAGCAATCTGAGGAGGAAATCAAGAGTAACTAAAAAAATCAAATACATAGGAATAAATTTAAGTAAAGATGTAAATGAGTTGTACACAGAAAACTACACAGCACTGATAAAGGAAATAAAAGAATACTAAGGAACCAAGAGAGTCTACAACTGCAAGCAAGAGAGTCTCATTCATCAGCCATATGGCAATGAAGTCCCTTCTTAATTAAAGGTGGAGTGGGCATCACCATCCCAGAATCCTCAGGATTAGTGAATGAAATATGGACTAGAGCAGACTTACTGTTGTTCCACTATATACTTGTGATTCTAGAAATGAAAGAAATTATATCATTGATGTGGAGTTAAGACAGTGGCCACTGGAGGTGCTGAAGGCAGGAAGAGGGAAAAAGAGGTGTAATATGGGGCCATTTTCAGGACTTGGAATTGAGGTGGATGACAATGCGATGAAGGATACAAGCCATTATATATCCTGCCACAGCCTACAGAATTGAGTGGGAAAGAGTGTGAACTACAATGTAAACTATAGTCCATGCTTAGTGGCAATGCTCTAAAATGTGTTCATCAATTGCAATGAATGTACCACACTAAATGAAAGAAGTTGTGAATGTGAGGAAGAGTGGGAAGTCTGGGGAGTGGGGCATGTGGGAATCCCTTATTTTTTTTTATGTAATCTAAGTATCTTTTAAAAATAAATAAAAAATATATATCTAAAAACCCAAAGTACAAAATGGCTGAAATAAGTAATGCCTTTATAGTAATAAAGTTGAATGTTAATGGATTATACTCACCAATCAAAAGACATAGATTGGCAGAATGGGTAAAAAAAGCAATTTCCAAACATAAATTGTTTGCAAGAAACTCACCTTATATCCAAAAGCACAAATAGGTTGATAGTGAAAGAATGAAAAAAAGATGATTCATGCATATAATAACCAAAAAAAGTTGAATTAGTTATACTACTATCAGACAAAATAAAGTCTAAGTCAAAACTGTTATAAGAGACAAAGAAAGACATTATATATTAAGAAAAATTACAATCCACCAAGAAGAAATAACAATTATAAATATTTATAATTTATGTGGCTAACCACATTGACCCATATACATGAAGCAAACACTGGTAAAATCGAAGGAAGAAATAATACCTCTGCAATAATAGTTGGAGACTTCCATAGACCACTCTCATCAATAAATAGAACATTTAGACAGAAGATCAATAAGAAGACAGAAAACTTGAATTATATGAAAAATGAACTAGACCTAACAGACATGAACAGAACATTGCACCCCCAAACAGCAGGATATACATTCTCCTCAAGTGCACATGGATTATTCTCCAGGATAGACCACATATTGTGTCAAAGACAAGTCAACACATTTTTAAAAATTGGTATTATAAAAGCATTTCCTCTGACCATAATGGAATGAAGTTGGAAATCAATAACAGGCCAATAACTGCAAAATCCAAAAATTTATGGAATTTAATAATGCATTCTTAAACAATCAGTGAGTCAGAGAAGAAATTGCAAGGGAAATTAGTAAATAACTTGAGACAAACGCAAATGAGAACACAACATATCAAATTTTATAGGATGTAGCAAAAGCAGGGCTGAGGAGGGCATTTATAGTGTTGAATGCATACATTAAAATAGAAGAAAGAACTAAAATCAATGACCCAAAGGCACAATTGAAAGAACTAGAGAAAAAATAGCAAACAAAAACCCAAAGCAAACAGAAGGATAGAAATAACAAAGATTAAAGCAGAAATCAATGAAATTGAGAATAAAAAAACAATAGAAAGTTTCAAGAAAACCAAAAGTTGGCTCTTTGAAAAGATCAATAAAATTGGCAAACCTCTAGCTAGATTTGATAAAGAAAAATAGAGTAAATAAAAGGAATCAGAAATTAAAGGAGGGACATTACTACTGTCCCCACAGAAATAAAAAAGGATCATAGGAATATACTATAAACTACTGTATGCCAACAAATTAGACAACCTAGATGAATGAACAGGTTAAAAGAAACACATGAACAACCTACACTGACTCTAGAAGAATTAGAAGATTTCAATAGACAAATTACAAGTGAAAGTATTGAATCAGTCATCAAACAGATCCCAACAAAGAAAAGTCAAGGACCAGATGGCTTCACAGGTGAATTCTACCAAACATTCCAAGAAGAATTCAAACGAAACCTGCTAACTCTTACAGTCTGGAAGTATCTTGGAGAGCTAAGTCTAAAACTACCATATGACCAGGTGATTCCTCTTCTAGATATGTACCCAACGAATTGAAAGCAGGGACTCAAACAGATATTTGCACACTTATGTTCAAAGTGAGACAATATGTCTTAGAATAACTTTTTCACTTTGACATGTTAGATTATTTCTACAGATAAAACATCATTTCAGATTTAATATTAAAATAATAAATACAATGAGATAAAAACTTAAATATCTTCCTGCCATTATGTCATATTTTTATTATCAAAATTTTGCTTTTTATTAATTATCTCTAGAGCTACCTATAAATTATGCATTGCTTTTTCAGTTTATCCCAATGTGTACAGAGTTGCTATTATTTATATGGTCTCATTTCCATAAAGTTTTGTATTATTTCACCAGGCAAAGCTGAGCCTTTTGTATTGTATTTTGCTTCGTGAGGCATGGTTGTTTTCTGTGGAGGAAATAATACATCAAACATTCAGAGTGTGCATCTTTGTCAGGGTGGGGTGAGGAGGAATTTGAGTACTGTTCTGACCACAGCCTTTATCAGCCAGTAGCAAGAAAAAAAAATGGGTATAAAATTGCTCAAATTGCTCAAGTGGAAAGGGAATAGGTGGCAGGTACCATTACTTAAAAAAAAAACACACAAAAAAAACTGTAATAGCAATTTTTGTTGCAGTTTGCAGCTGTGTTTTTCTGCCAAGATAAACATGGCTGTGCTGTGTCTCATCATTTCTCTTTTTATCTCTCTTTGAGAGGAAAAAGGAAAACTTGCACTTTACCAATGAGTTAAATCATCATTTTCAGAAGGAAAGGTGGGACAGTGGTACTTTCAATTGTTTTCCCAATTACTTAGCTTTCTGTTTTTCTATGAGGAGAGTTGATGGGCAGGATTTATTTTTTTATTGACTAGTGATGTTATTACCAATTTACTAGCTCCCAGGTTAAAATATGTAATATATCCTTGCAATGGCCATAATTTGTCACTTTTATAACATTTTCTTACCTTGTAAGTAGGTATATAACATGAAGAACTCCTAATTTCTGGCAAGATTTGGAGTGAGGGTGTGTGTATGTGTGTGTGTGTATTGGAACTATGACTAAATGTTAGATAAATGTTTAACTCTCTGACCAATAATTCAGAAAAATGCATCACCCGTGCAATGCTACTAATTCTTTATAAGGATTCTCTTATATAAAATTTATTGGGTAACAATAGATTATTGGGAAATGCATAAAGCAGGAAAATAGATTTCACTTTTTCCAATCATTTTTATGGGTAATATATAAATGCACAAGGAACCAATTGCAAAAAAGGGAGATTTCAAATGGGAATTAAAGTTAATGAACACTGTTTAAATACTCTTAGTTTCCTATTGCTGCTGTATAACCACAAATTTGGTGGCTTAAAACAACATAGATTTATTTTCTTAAACTTCTGGAGGCCAAAAGTCTAAAATGGGTGGCTCACCTAGCAAAATTAGAGTGTTGACAGGGCTGCATTCCTAGATGCATTCCTAGATGCAGGTCTGTAGCAGTTTGATATTGTTTATGAATTCCAAAACTAGATATTGGATTATGTTTGTAAACTGGTCTGGTCCTCCAGGCATATTAGATTATATTGGATTCAGAGGTTTCACTTTTACTTGATTAAATAATGATTAAGACTTTGATTGGGCCACGTCAGTAGGATGTTGCATCCCAGCCCTCTTGGTGGGTAGGGACTCACAGAGAAAAGACATGGCAGAGGACAGAGTTGAGAGTTTTTTATCCTGGAGCCCAGGAAGTAAACACACAGGAGAAACAGATACATGAGGAAAAAGAAGGTTTCGTTAGACACAGAAGAGGCCCCCGGGAAAAGAGACGAGCCATTTGCCCAAGAGTTTATAGCTAACCTTGTGGAAAGAGGAAAGCAGCTGAGCTCAGAAAGAATAGAGCCCTGGGGAGAGAGACAAAGTCTAGAGAGCTGGTAGTCTACAGCTGACCTTGTGGAGACAACAGAGCAGCTGAGCCCAGAGAGAAATGAACCCTGGGAGAGACATGAGACTTATCTCAGGCTACAGCTGATATTGGAAGAAGCTGGGACCATGGAGCCTTAAGAGGAAGAGGAAGGCTGATTGTCGGCAGCCATCTTGCTCCAACATGTGGCAACAGACTTTGGTGAGGGAAGTAACTTACACTTTATGGCATTCTACCCCAAATAAATACCCTTTATAAATGCCAACAGATTTCTGATATTTTACATCAGCATCCCTCTGGCTAACTAATACAAGGTCTGAGAGAATAATCTGTTTCATTTCTTTTCTAGCTTCTAGATAGACACTGCCTGCATTAATAATTTTTGACCCCCTCCCAACTTCAAAGGATGCAAAGGACAGTTGAGTCTTTCTTACATCACATCACTGATACTGATGCTTCTGCCTCCTCCTTCCATACTGAGTACAATTTTGATTGCATCAGGCCAACCAAATAATCTAGCATAATCTCTCAATTTTAACATCATCTGATTAGCAACCTTAATTACAACTGGAAACTTAAATCCCCTTTGCCGTGCAACCTAAGATATAAACAAGTTCCAGGCATTAGGAAGTGCAGATCTTTAGATCATTATTATTCTTTCTATAAATTGATGGATTTACAATTATTGTTTTATTGCCTTCATTCAGAACACTATTTTTAGTTATTATTTTATAAGAAAAAGTGTATTCGGTAAGTTGTCTCTATGTGTGAACCTTGAATATTTATAGGTATTATTCCTTAGGCAGACTTAGAGGCTTCAAAGTCATAGGATTTCTCCATTTACTTCCATCCCAGTATATAATATAAATGATCTAATAAAAATAGAATTCCATCAAATGATTCTCATCATAAGTAGAGTTACTCTAAAGCATTTTTATTGACTTTCAAAATTAAACATGTATACTTGTGAGCTCTTATTGACTAATTTATTCAGTCCTTCCTAATTTTTTCATGGAATAAATTTTAACATTTTCCTTTTTGCATGTTTTAGTTCCAATAATTGAAAGTTGGTATTATTTCCAAATCTTTGTGCTATTCCATTTTTTGAATAATTTAATTAAAATATTTTAACTGAATTTGTATAAAATTATTTTAAATTTGAATAATTTATTGATAAAATGTTTAATATTATTATATTTCCTTATATAATTTACAAAATAGTTATTCAAAGGCCCAACATTTCTGAAATGATTGCTGACAGACAGGTAAGAATCAAAGCACATACATTAAACATCAGCTTCATAACAATTTATTTTTAGCTCAAATATTCTAATTATGAATTTGTAAAATACAAATATTAAGTTATATTTGATTAGTAGATTACTACAACTTGTTTGTAAACATTTATCAGTTGTATTTTACCATAATAATTTTCAAGTGTATTTCTACTCTTTGTTTTTTAACTTAGTAAGAAAGCATGCACCAGGATTCTGCATCCCAATAAATTAGCTTTTGTATTACAATCTCAAATACACAATAAAAAAGCTTTACTATTTAACTGTAAAGCATAATTAAACTATAGCATTCATAGCAATATATAATATCAGATGTTTCACTTCCAACAGAAGTGAACTGCTTTTTTATACTTGTACTGAGTAAAACATTACAATCATCAATGAAGTTAATATAATTTATTTTCTTTTTTGAAACAGCTAATAGCTCTAATATAAAACTGGTACTAATTTTTAATTTTTTGCAATGCTATTCTGCTGCCAATGGACCCAAACATCAGTAGCTATTGCTTATCTTCCTTCATCCATAAGAATACATGTACTTGAAAAAGATCAATATTTTGATCTAACAAAAAGTCATGCTTTATGGAGTGATATGTAACTAAATCTGCAGTTCCACATATTAAAATTTCATCTCTGGAAATTTTCTTCGTAAAATAATTACTTTTTTTTTTTTTTGATATTTGAATTTATTCTGTTTGAAGTATGTTGTGCTTCTTGAACAAGTATATTTTTGTCTTTCATAAAATTTAGGAAATTTTCAGCTACTATTTCCTCAAATATTCTTTCTGCCCCCTTTCCCTTCTCTTCTTCTGGGACACCCATGATGCATATATGTGTACACTTTGTGTTATCACTCAAATTCCTGCTCAAATTTTTCTGTTCTTCTTTTCCGGTTGTATGACTTTGATTGTCCTGTCTTCTAATTTGCTCATTCTTTCTTTTGCCTATTCAAATCTGCAGTTGTATGCCTGTAAGTATATTTTTTCCTTTCTTTCTTTAACTTTTTAAAAATTTATTGAAGTATATCACTCATACATAAATATACATGAATAATAAGCATATAGTAATAGTTTGTATTTACAAAACAAACATACATAACCTCATACAGGGCTCTCATACCTCACCCTACCATCAATACTGTAACCGTTGGGGAATTTGATGTAATTATGAATTCCAAAAATATAATTGGATCATGCTTATAAAATGATCTGTTAATCTGGGCATGATTAGGTTATGATTAGGGCATTGAGCCACGCCCCTTGGTGTGTGGGGAATCGAATATAAAAGGCAAGGCAAAGAACAGAGTTGAAGCAGTCTTTTGAGAAGCAGCTTTGATGTTGAAAACAAGGTCCCAGGAGAAGAGAAGCAAACTGTTCGCCTGATAGTCTACAGCTGACCATGTGGAGGAATCAGAAAAGCTAAGCCCGGAGAGAAACGCAGCCCCAGGAAGAGAGGAACACAAGAAGCCTGAACCCTGACAAATGTCGGCAGCTGTCTTGCCCAAACACGTGGCAAAGAACTTTGGTGAGAAGAAGCTTAATGCTTTATGGCCTGGTATCTGTGGGCTTCTACCCCAAATAAATACCCTTTATAAAGACCAACCCATTTTTGGTATTTCACATTAGCACCCCTTTGGCTGACTAATACAAATACCTTCCATTTTTAAGTAATGGTTAAAGAGCATCCTCAAAATATTACTACTAACCAAAGTATTTTTTCTCAAACCCATCCTATTATTATTATTTTTATATAATTTTTACATGAACATACATAAACAATTAGTGTAGAGTAAACGTTGTGAACGTACAAAGCAATCATGCATAGCATCATACAGGGATCGCATGTATCAACCTAATACCAACACCTGTATTGTGAGACATTTGTTACAAATTATGAAAGAACAATGTGAAGATCTTACTACTAACTATAGTAGTAAGTTATCTTACATTTGGTGTATTTTCCCCCCAACCTACCCTATTGTTATTTTTAAAATATATTTTTATGACAGAAGTTGTACACTTACAAAACAATTATCCACGTGTGCAGAATTCCCAAAGAACAACCCTCTATCAACACACCACAGCGTGGTGGAACATTTGTTACAGATTTTGAGATAACAGCCTCAGATTGTTACCAGGTCCACAGAGTACATTTGGCACACTTTTGCCATACTAGTCTTTTATCAACACACTACATCTTTGGCATAGATGAATATTACATTGTTACTGTTAACCACAGTTGATAGGTCACTCCAGTTGTATTTTTGCCATGCTTCTCCACATTCCCACCATCCTGCAATAATGATGTACATCTGCTCTAGCTCACAAAGGACAATATTGCATCTGTGCCATCAGGACATTTCTCATCCACATCTGGGTTTACTGTGTTATTCAGTCCCTAGATTATTCTCTAGCTTTCTGTCAATTGATATTTACATCCCTAGACAACCATTTTCAGCCACATTCTCATTTATAAACCAGCTGTTACTAACTATAATGTGTTACCATCAACTTTGTACATTTCCATACTTTCACAGTAAAGTTAATTAAAACTTCTACTTACATTAAACACCAGTAGTCTATCTCAAGTCTTCCTCTTATCTTCTTTAAGAATCCACCACCTAGCACCAGGTCTTGATTTTCCTAAAATTTTTCTAGAAGTTTTATGGTTCTTGTTTTCATATTTAAGGTTTTGATCCATTTTGAGTTATAAGATGTTTTTATAAGATGTGAGATAGTGGCCTTCTTTCCTTCCTTTGGCTATGTATATCCAGTTCTCTCAGCACCATTTGTTGAATGGACTGTTCTGTCCTAGCTGGGTGGGTTTGACAGGCCAGTCAAAAGTTACTTGACCATAGATGTGAGGGTCTGTTTCTAAACCATCAATTAGGTTCCATTGGTCTTTGTGTCTCTCTTTATGCTAGTACCATGCTGTTTTTACCACTGTAGCTAGGTAATATGATTTATTTATTTTTGTTTTTTTAAATATATTTTATCAATATATTTCTTAATTTTTCTAAAAGGTACTTAGATTACATAAAATGTTACATAAAAAATATAAGATATTCCCACATGCCCCACTCCCCATACCTCTTACTTTTCCCTACATTAATAATTTCCTTCATTAGTGTGGTGCATTCGTTGCAATTGATGAACACATTTTGGAGCATTGCCACTAAGGATGGATTATAGTTTACATTGTAGTTTACACTCTCTCCCACTCAATTATGTAGGTTACGGCAGGATATATAATGGCCTGTGTTTGTCGTTGCAATGTCATTCAGGACAATTCCAAGTCCTGAAAATGCCCCCATATTACACCTCCTTTTCCCTCTCCCTGCCTTCAGCACCTCCAGTGGCCACTGTATCCACATGAATTATATAATTTCTTCCATTGCTAGCATCACAATAAGTCTATAGTAGAATACCAGTAAGTCCGCTGTAGTCCATATTTTATTCCCCAATCCTGAGGATTCTGAGATGGTGATGCCCACAACACCTCTAATTGAGAGGGGGGCTTTGATCCCCTATGGCTGATGAAAGGGACTCTCTTGCTTTCAGTTGTAGACTTTCTTGGTTCCTTAGTATGGTGGTTGTCCATTTTCACCTCCTTGTTAGTTGTCCTGTGTGAGTCCAATGAACTAGAGAGTACATGTTGCAACTCCATTGAGGCTCAGGGTCCAGCTGGCCCATGGAAAACCCAAAAAATTCAAGTCTTTTGGACGTATACCTACCAACTCGAGCACCAATTATAATTTCAAATGGAAGGGACAGAAGAGGCATGTGTAGAGAAGTCACAACTGAATCCAACTCTGTCACACTTGGGAGCACAAACTCTAAAGTAGGGCCAACTGGCAGGGTACCAAACTCCAGAGCTATCTGCCATGACCATAGGAGCTGGGTGTCTCCAGAGTCCTCAGGAATCCCAGTATCCATTTTGGCAGTCTAGGAGATCCTGCTGAGATGTACATAAGCGTTACCTCTGGAATGACCACTCGACTCTCTTTGAAGTCTCTTAGCCATGTACACTCCTTTGTCTTTACAATGTCCCCCTTTTATTCAAGGTCTGTTTCCAGTTGCATTGCTAGTTGGTGCTTGGTAGTAATCCCTTGGTGCCATGGAGGCTCATCCCCGGGAATCATGTACTATGCTGGAGGGAAGTTCATGCATTTATATGCTGAGTTTGGCTTAGAGAAAGGTCACATTTCAGCAACATGGTATCTCTCAGGAGGTAACTCTTAGGAATCCTACAACACTAGGCTAAGTTGCAATTTCAAGAGCAAAGGCTCATAAGCATAGTCATCAATATCAAGGGCCCATCAATGGACCTTTCTTCTTTACTAGTCATTGCTCATGTACTTGAGGAATTGTTGTTATTCCATTAGAGAATGTAGCAGAGCTCCCCAGGATGGGAATTCAATACTCTTTTGGTTATTTTGTGAATCTCTACCCACTGTGACAATGCCCCATGAATATTTGACCACATTTATATACCTTATATGTATGTCCAGTGAACTTCCTCCCATGTATTCCCCATCACTGACACCCCACACCAAAGATCTTCCCCTACTGCAGTTGTAACCTTCTGTGTTCCAAAACTTCTTTAAAAATGAAGCTAAGCTATATAAAGAGATCATACAACTAAAAAATAAAATAGCAAGCAATCCATTTAAAAATGAGCAAAAGATTTAAATAGACATTTCTCCAAAGAGGAAATACAAATGGCCAAAAAACACATGAAAAAATGTTTCATATCAGTAGCTATTAGGGAAATGCAAATTGAAACAACAATGAGATATCATCTAACACCACATAGAATGGCCATTATTTTAAAAAGGCAACAATAAGTGCTGAGAAAATGTGGAGAAATAGGGACACCCCTTCACTTTTGGTGGGAGTGTAAAATGGTGAAACTTCTGTGGAAGACAGTTTGGTGGTTCCTCAAGATGCTAAATATAGAACTGCCATATGATCCAGCAACTTCTCTACTAGGAGTATATCTGGAAGAACTAAAAACTATGACATAAACAGACATCTGCACACTGATGTTTATAGCAGCGTTATTCATAACTCAAGTGTCCATCAACCAATGAATGGATAAATAAAATGTGGTATATACATACAACGGAATACTATGCTGCAGCAAGAATACATGAGATTGGGACATATGTGATAACATGGATGAGTCTTGAAGACATTATACTAAGCGAAGTAAGCCAGACACAAAAGGGCAAATATTACATGGTCTCATTAATATGAACTAAATATGAAGAATAAATGCATGGACTTAAAACTTAGAGTACAGGTTATTAGGAGATAAGAGGAGGGTTGAGCAGAACTACTGACGCTTACTGTATGTAGAAGCTTTAATTAACTTGACTGTAAAAGTGTGGAAAAGGATAGAGTTTATGGTAATACATTATAGTGAGCAGCAACTGGTTTATAAATGGGATTGTGGCTGAAAAGGATAGTCTGAGGAAGTAAATGTCAATTAAAAGCAAGCTAAAGAATAATCTAGGGACTGAATAACACAGTGAATCCAGAGGTGGATGAGAATTGTGGTTGAGGACACAAATGCAAGAGTGCCCTTCTGTGAACTAGAGTAGATGTACATCACTATTGCAGGGTGGTGGGAATGAGGAGAAGCATGGGAAAACTACAATTGGTGCATCCTACAGACTGTGATTAACAGCAATGCTATAATATTCTTGCATCAATGCCAAGATGTACTGTGTTGATAATGGCGGTGTAAGGAAAAAGTGTGCCAAAATGTATGCTATTATGGTAATAGTCTGATGGTTTTATCTCATACTCTGTAACAAATGTTCCAGCACGGTGTGGTGTGTTGGTGAAGGGGTATTGTATGGGAATTCTACACGTGTGTATGATTGTTTTGCCAGTCCACATCCTCAGTAATAAAATATATATTTTTTTAAAATAGGGTGAATTGGGGGAAAAATACAGCAAATGTAAGATAAGGACTATAGTTAGTAGTAATATTTTGACGATGTTCTTGCATTTGTTTGTAACAAATGTTTCACAACAATGCAAGGTGTTGGTGGTGGGGTGATGTATGGAAGCCCTGTATGATGTTATGCAGGTTTATTTTGTAAGTCCACAATCTTTACTATACACTTATTGTTTATGCATGTTGTGTAACAATGATATACTTCAATTAAAAACATATTTAAAAAAATGAAGCCAAGAACATTGCCAAATATAATTAAAAGGAAAAGGAAATAATGATAGTTTTAAACATAAAAAATAAAATACATAATAGATTAGAAAAACTATAACTACATTAAAATTTAAAAATTGAGATATTAAATAATGAAAAATATTTTTAAAATTTTAAAATATTGTTTAAATGTTAAATATTTTAAATGTTGTCCTGTATGTACAGTGACATTTTCTTCCACTTAATTCCTGGTGTCTTACTTTTTTTTTGTTTTGTCTTCAAAGAAGTTTTAGTTCACAGTAAAGTCACATACAGAATATAGGGTACTCCCACATACCCAATATCCTCCCCCCTTTCCCCCTTCCTGTATTAATAACCTTTTTATGTGTGGATGGTACATTTGTTACAACTGATGTACAAAAACTGAAACATAGCTACTAACCATGGTCAATGGTTTACATTATGGTTTACATTTTAGACCATACACTTTTATAAGTTTTTGATGAAATTTAACATGGCCTGTATTCAACATTGCAAGGTCATGCAGAGTACTACCATTGCCCCCTAAATAAACCCTCTTCCATTTATTCTCTTCATCCCTTCCCCTCCCAGGCTTCATTCCTTGAAGGACAAGATTCATATTTACTGGTAACAACACTGAGGGCTTGGCACACTGATATGTCCTCTCCTATTAGAAACTACCCATGCTCTCAAGAGACACCCACCTCCCTGTTTGAGAATATATTGGGCCTCCTCAAAATGGGAGTCCAACTCTTTCCTGCTCATTGTGTGGGTCTCCACCCACTGATACAACACATTAAGACAAAATGATCACTCGCACATTCTCTAGAAGACTGCCCTAGGTGTGTCCTGTTGCAAATGCCCACCCCCCAATCCAATACCCTAAACCAGTTACACTTCTTTGTCATATTGCCAAAGAGGTTTCCCAACATTGTAGTTTCAACTACATACCCATCAATCCCCAGTGTTCACTTTCTCCTTCCCCCAACCCTCCCTCCACTTCCATGGACCGTCCAACCCACACTCCCCACCCTACCACCCTGTAAAACTTGCACCACCCAACCCAATAGTATCACTACATCCCTGTCATATCCCTTCACTGCACAACTACTCCTTTCCACCTTAATAAATTTTGCCCATATGGGTGTTGGATGATAACCTTCTTTTCCGTTTCTATTTCTTGTAAACCTATCTTCCACTCTAGCAAGCCGGACATTGAAGGACAAATATTACGCAACCTCTCTGATATGAATTAAGCAAATTGACCAGACTTAGAGAGCTAGAGTCTGGTAATATGATTTAAAGTCTGGAAATGAGAGTCCTCCAACTTTGCTTTTCCTTTTTAAGATGTTTCTGGCTCTTCAGGACCTCTTATCCTTCCAAATAATTTTGATAATCATGTTCCCATTATTTAAAAAATACTGGTGGAATTTTTATCGGGATTGCATTGAATCTATATATCAATATGAGTAAAACTGACATTTTAATGATATTTAGTTTTCCAATCCATGAGCATGGAATATTCATCCAATTATTTAGGTCTTTTTTGATTTAACAATGAGTTGCAGTTTCCTGAGTCCAAGTGCTTTACATCATTGGTTAAGTTCATTCCTGAATATTTGGGTTTTATCTGTCATATTTTATTTTCACCCCTCTTTGACACTTTCAGTTACTTATATTGATATAGTTTTCATTTCTAGATTCTCTTCCAGGCCTCTCTCTCCTGTTTTTTCTTTTCAGGCACAGCCTTTAGTATTTCTTGCAAAGCTGGTCTCTTAGTTACAAACTCTCTCCGTTTCTGTTTATTTGTGAATATTCTAAACTTGCCCTCATTTTGAAAGACAGTCTTGCCAGATATAAGATCCTTGGCTGGAAGATTTTCTCTTGCAGTATCTTAAATATATCATACCACTTTCTTCTTGCCTCCATGGTTTCAGATGAGAAATTGTCACTTAATCTTATTGGGTATCCCTTATATGTTATGCATTGCTTTTCTCTTGCTGCTCTCAGAATTCTCTATTTTGTGTTTGACATTTGACATTCTGATTAGTATGTGTCTTGGAGTTTGTCTATTTGGATTTATTCAGATGGGAGTACAATGTGGTCCTTGGACACGGATATCTGTATCCTTCAATATGGTTGGGAAATTTTCTACCATTATTTCTTCAAATATTCCTCTGCTCCTTTTCTTTTCTTTTCTCCTTCTGGCACACCCATGACATGTATGTTTGCACATCTCTTGCTGTCATTTAGTTCCCTGAGACCCTGTTCAATTTTTTCCATTCTTTTCTTCGTCTGTTCTTTTGTTTGTTCACATCCACAGGTCATTTCTTCAAGCTTACCATTGCTTTCTTCTTCCTCCTCAAATCTGCTATTATATGATTCCAATGTGTTTTTAATTTCATTTATTGTACCTTCCATTCCCATAAGATCTGTTATTTTTCTATGTGTGCTTTCAAATTCTTCTTTGTGCTCATCTAATGACTTCTTAATATCCTTAATCTCTTTATCCATTTAATTGAATTTACTAAGGAGACTTGTTTGAGCATGTATGATTAGCTGTCTCAACTCTATATGTCATCTGGAGGCTTATCTTGTTCCTTTAACTGGGCTATATCTTCCTGTTTTTTGATGTGGATTGTAACTTTTTGTTGGTGTCTTGGCATCTGCCTTACTAGAGTATTTATTCTGGGTGCAGTTTCTCTCTTTAATTTAGGGCTTCCTTGCCCTTTCTCCCTTGCTGTTTGTGTAGCAGGGGCCAAGAATGTGCTTGGTGCTGTAAGCTGTGGAAGCTCAAGCTGCCCTCATTGCCCCAGGGATCGATGAAGCTTCTCCCAACTTTCGCCTTTGCCAGGGGTCAGGACAGAGCCACAGCCATGTGTAATAATCCAAGTCATGCAGGCGTAGACTATAGTTGCCTAGAGAGACTAATGAAGCTTCACACCCTTTTCTCCCCTCCCTGAGGTGGGGATGGAGCCACAGGTGTGAGCAGCAATCTATGCTGTGTGGGTCCAGAGTGACCACAGTTGCCCTGGTAGACTTCCAACTATTCAGTCTGTGCCAGGTGAATGTACCTGCAGTTATCTGGAGAGGCTGGTGTAGGGCCCACCAGCTTCCTCCCTGCTAGAGGTAGGGCAGAAGCCTAGGCTAGGGCTGCAGGCCAATCTGGGTGAAAGAAACCAGTCTCTACCATTACTGTGATTTTCAGTCAGCCCTGCTACCCCTCATGCTGGGGGTGGAGTCAAAATGGCGGCTCCAGCCTCTTTCCGACTTGGACAGGTTCAAACTTTAGCTTCATTTAGGTTATACTTTAGCCAGCCAAATGTACTAATCAGTAGTTGAAGTTTGTGTCTAAATGTCTCTTTCTCCCCCATTTTGGGGAAGTGGAGCTCCAATTCCAGCCATGGAAGAGCTCCCTAGGAGGCTTGTGCCTCCAATGGGGGATGGGAACTGACCTCCTGGGTGTGGAGTGCTCCACTTATGAATCTTTTCTGTAGATGGGCTTTCTCCTCCTTCCATTATTTCAAGGATGTTGCAGGATGCTCTTCTGGTTTGGAGCCCCTAAACAAGTGCTTTAGAGAGCTCTGGGTGCTTACTAACTGCCCTGTAGCACTAGCTGACTGTAGGAGCTCCTTTCTCTGTCCTCATCTTGCTGGTTGTCCTAATTACTAACTTTTTAATGAGATGCAGATGCTTCTTCAGAAGATTTGCCTTTGCAACTTCATGATGAGTAGTAAGTGTCAACAAATTTTTTAGTGTAAGTCACTCTTTTATCATCTTTCTTGAGAAATGAAATTTGGATGCTTAATTTTAAATTAAACATGCATGGTTATTTTATAAGCTCATCACTGCAGAACAGTAAATATATTTTTTTCCAAAAAATATAAAGTTTGATTACACCATACATTATAGGCAAAATGACTATTTCCTATACCTTTGACTACAGGGCTGTTCAGCCTCTACTTCCTGAACACATTTCCTATATCCCCAATCTGTAATTTCATCAATGCTCACTGATTCTGCCAATTGGTAGCATGGCAGGATCATGCAACTTGCAGGTCATAGCAGGGACTTTCACCCATTCAGTCATTAAAATAAATTGCTGCCAGGAATAGTATTCACCTACTTCCTCTACCATCATCTAAGACTGGAATGAGTTATCTCTTTATAGCTACTTGTGTCTGAGCAAAATTTAGTATTAGAAATGATCATCCAGAAATCTGCCCCTGAAAATGAGGTGTTAACTATTTTGTCTCTGGCAACTATTGGAAAAGGGAGATTTGTAATGAGTGGTCTTCTTTCATATGTAAGCATGTTTTCAAATGAGAAATTTCTTCATTGCACATGCTTAGACATACTAATAAATGAGATCATCACAGATGCTGAAGAAATAATTAAAGTCTACATTCTGAACCTGGCTTATAAACTATTCATTATAATACTGTTGAAAAATGAAGAATCCAGGGAAACTAGGTAGGACACGAGGGTAATGGGTATAAATAGGATATATTGGATGGAGATACCTTGAAAGCAGTTTCAGAAGATGAGATCTGCTTTTAGGTGATTTCTTGGTGAGTACTTTTAAGAATAATACCCAAAAAAGAATGAGAAAAATAGGATTGGCCAGAGGGAGAAATTTAACTGCTATGCAGTTGCATAAGTAGCTTCAGCAGATCATGGAGCTTTGACTAGGAAGGCCCTTCACAGTTATCCCAAATTGAGTCAAGGGGGCTTTTGTGTCCTAACATCAACAAGTTATTGGATGTGAGCTATTCCTAATGGAAGCATAACATTGGATGAAGTAGCTCCTTTTGGGAAAGGCAATTCCTGGAAAGAGACTTCAGCTGTGAGCCATCATTGCCTAACACTCCTGGCAGTTTGGAGAATGAGTGTCAAAATCCTATAGAGAAATCTGGATAGCATAGCTTATCCACTATACTCCTATGCTGGGATTTTCCCTGGCAAACTGAGATGTACTGACAGAGCACTTACAAATGTCCAGGCCTCCTTCTAAGCACTTTAAATCTATTAACTCCCTTGATGTGCAAAATGATCCAACCCAGAAAATTTAAGGAGTTTTGCCAACATCACAGGGCTAGTAAATGGTAAAAGAGAAGTTCAAACTCAGCCTCCATACTCTTAATTAATGACTTTGTGGGTTCCCGCAAAGAGCTGCAAGGCAGTGTACTTAGACTTTAGTGAGGAAGAAGAGGAGGAAAGGACATGTTCCCAGAAAGTTTAGCAGGTAGCCAGAATGTTCCATTGTGGCTAATACAACACTTCAGGTCTAATTAAGTTCAATAGTTTGCAGTCATCCATGAGACTAGAAAGAGTGTATGGGAGGGGAGATAGCAGGGGCCTGAGGATGAAGAAATGAACTCATAGAAGGCGGCAGAGGAAAAAGCACATTTAAAACTTAAATATTCTTTGCATTAAATTCAGACAAATTAATAAGTTTTTTGATTCAGTGGATTTTCAAATGGTAACAAGAGGAAACATAAGAAAAATTATTTAAAAAATGATGTACAGGTAAATGTACACTATGGACCATGGTTGGTGGTAATAGTCTGATGATATTATCTCATAATCTGTAACAAATATTCCACCACGATGTGGTGTGTTGGTGAAGGGATGTTGTATGGAAATTCTACACCTGTGCATGGTTGTTTTGTAAGTTCACAAGCTCTGTAATAAAAATACATTTTTAGAAAGTAGGGTGGGTTGGGGAAAAATACAACAAATGTAAGATAAGGACTACAGTGTGTAGTGATATTTTGACGATGCTCTTGCACAGTTTGTAACGAACGTTCCACAACTCAAGGTGTTGGTGGAAGGGTGATGTATGAGACCGCTGTATAATGTTATGCATATTTATTTTGTAAGTTCACAACTTATTGCTTATTCATGTTCATGTATGAATGATATACTTCAATAAAAAATATATTTTATAAAGAAAAGGATGCACAGGGGAGCAGGTATGGCTCAAGTGGTTAAATACCTGCTTCCCACATGGGAGATCCTGGGTTTCATTTCTGGTACCTCCCAAAAACAAAATAAAAAACAAGCAAGTAAAACAAAACAAAACAAATCAACTCAAGGGAGCTGATTTGGCTCAGTTTTTGAGTGCCGGCTTCCCATATACGAGGTCCCGGTGTTCAATCCTCAGCAACCATACCTCAAATAAATAAACAAACAAATAAATAAATAAATAAAAAGGCACAAATCAGCAAGGGGAGAGAGCTAGAATGGATCCTTTAGTTCTAGATAGAGTCAAATATAGCAGCATGAATTCAGTTTTATTTTAATATATATATGTATAAATATAGAGACACACATATACATGCACACACACGTATGTATGTAAGTTTGTATGTATATGTACATGGATTAGTATATATGATCTGCCTGTTGAGAGGGCTGTATTAGTCAGCGCTTTCTAGGGAAACGGAATCAACAGGAGATATCTGTAAACAGTGTGAGATTTTATAAAAGTCTCTCACATGACCGTGGGGATGCACAACTCCCGGTTCTGCATGCAGGATGCAAACGAGGGGCTCCGATGAAAGTCCATTGAAAGTCCTTGATGAGTTTCCTGGAGACGTTGCTCTCCAAAGACAAGCTGGGAAATTCTTTCTGAATGCTGAAGTCACTTCCCCTTTTAAGGCATTCAACTGATTGGATAAAAGCGTCATTCATTGCTGATGGCAATCTCCCTGATTGATGTAGATGTAATCAGCTATGTATGCAATAAACTCACTGGTAACTAAAGTTCATAAATGTCTTTGTATTACAATTATCCCAGTGCTTGCTTGACTAAACACCTGGGCACAGTTACCTGGCCCAGTTGACACATTAGCCTAACCATCACAAGAACCTTGCTGCCATGATACCCCAATGATACTCCAATAGCAATCAGCACATCCAGCACCACATCTTATTTTCCAAATACCATTCTCCATTAAAATAAATCAAGTCTCTCTGGGGAAATAGCTGACCCTAAGATTCATTAACCTGGAGCATCCTTTAGTGCAAAAGAATAAGATAGTGCTAGTAAAAAATGACCGTGCATGTCAAAGGATAATGGAATCCCCCTGGACGTTTTCTCAATGGCCAAAGTTGAACAATTTGAACAACAAAATAAATGATGCCAATATTGGATTATCACCCAAAGGAAATATAAATATCCTTTGAGTCTGTATTGATATGAAGGAGTGAATGAATAAATAAATGGGTGAGAGAGGACTAATGTTTTTTTTAAAGAAGAATTCCAAATAACAAGTGTAGAAAGAATGAGGGTAATAGCACATCACCACTAGAATATCACTGTTATAATCACCACAGGCACTGATAAATGCTAAGTTTACTGCATAAACTTTAAGGAGAAACATGCTATTTGCATAGCCTCAAAGCAATTTTCCCAAAATATTGATTAAATGTTATGGAGGTCTATTTTTAATTCATTAGAGAGGTTGTGGGTTTACAGAATAGTCATGCATGCAATACAGGATTCCCATTTACCCCCCCACCCCCATTATTACGTCATTGCATTGGTGTGGAACATTTGTTATAATTGATGAAAGCACATTTTTATAATTGTAGTATTAACTATAGTCCATGATTTAACTTAGGCATCACTGTTTGTGTAGGGCAGTTCCATGGATTTTGAAAAAAAATAAACTTTTATTTTGCTATGGAGATTTTAACATATATCTAAAAATTATTTTGATACATGTAGCATTCTAAGACTGACTTGCCTCAATGCTTGGGGTTCCTTGCCTTATACCTCTGTCTCCTGCTGCGTGGTGAAGACATTTTCCTTGTCTGTCTTCTGATATCTGTTGACTTCGGTTTGTTTGTGAGTGGCCTTCTCTGACACCTGCCTTCCAGTTTCTTCTTTTTATAAGGCCTCCATTAACATGGATTAAGAGGCCACCCTGATTCAGTTGGCCATAACTTAATTAATAATAACATCTTCAGAGGTACTACTTTCAAATAAATTCACACTCACAAGAACACAGATTAATATTAAGAACATATCTTTTGAGGATATGCATAATTTAATCTACCACAATATTCTCTCCAGGAAATAGGGGTTAAATTCCTCTTCTTGAGCATAGGCTGGATCTAGTGACTTGCTTCTGATGACTAAAGTATGGAAAGGGAGAAGCAGCAACGTTATAGGGGAAAAACCTGGTTGACACCACCCTAAAAAGGAAAGTAAGTTTAATATCTTCAGTGATAATTCTTTTTAATATCAGGTGCCACCTGATATTATATTATGAGAATGGCATTTCACTTCTATGTTATCCTTCCCCAAAATCCCTAACAATAGTTTAATCATTAGAAAATATCATACTAACCTCATTTGAGAGACATTTTACAGAATGCTTGATGAGTACTAATAAAAAAGTTTCAAGGTCATGAAAAATAAGAAAACACTAAGAAGCTGACACAGACTGGTGGAGACTAAGGAGACATGATGAGAAAATGCAATGTAATATCTTGGGTTGGGTACAGAAAGAGCAAAAAAACATTAGTGAACAAAACTAAAGAAATATGAGTTAAGTGTAATAACTGATGATAAATTATGAATAAAACTAATGAAAGTTAATTTATTCATTTAAAATCTACCATGGTCAATGTAGGATGTCAATATTAGCCTGTGTTGGTTGAAAGTTATATGGATACTCTTAAAATTAGATTTACAATCACTCTAATTCTAAAATTATTTCAAAATAGTTTTTAAAATTGACAACTTGCAGGACAGAGTCTCAAGATCTTTGTTTTCATTTTATCTCTACCTCAAAAAGTAATTTTTCCTCACTGAGTCTCAGATTTCTAATTTATAAATTGCAGAGATAATACAAGGTGATTCACCTCTGATGCTTTTTCCTGTGTACTGTAATTTTATTTGTAAGAATTGAGCTATGATGTGCCATAATCATTGATCGTTTTCAAGGGGATTGATTGTTAGAAGCAGACAAAGGGCTTAGAATGGAGACAGCCTCTGAGATGGCTGCCAATGATTCCCACCTCTTCATATACAGGCTCTTGTGCAACTCCCTATGCTTGAGAATGAGATGGATTTAGTAACACACTTCTAAAAAAATATATTATAAAAGTGATGGGATGTTTCTTCTGAGATTAGTTTATAAAATACTGCAGCTCCTACCTTGGGTGCTCCACCTCCCAACTTTTCTCTGTGTCTTGGATCCTGGCACTCAGGAAAGCCAGAAGCCATGGCATAAGGCAGTCATATGTAGATTTCCATAGACAAGGAAAGAAGGGACTGACCATCTAGAATATTGATTTTCAAAGCAATGAAGCTTTATCAGTTTTCTTTATCTTATCCAATGATACAAATAATACAGAAAGAAAACTTAGTTGAATATTTCAGCTTTTGCTGATAGAAAGCCAAGTAGGAAAATTGCCTTTCTAATCAATTTCTCATAGAAAAAAATCCTATTAATCATATGTGTGGCAAGAAATGCTATTCTAAACATGAAGTTTTTAGGGATCATGACTTGCCTCCAGATCTTGATATTTGAATAAAAAAATATTGGTTATTTTAAGGGGGGTCATTAGCTTCATTTCTCTCAAGCAGTATCACTCTCAATATTTCTATCCTTCAAAATGGAAAGACTGCTTTTGAGTGTTCGTTTATTCATCCTTAAATCGGAAGGCTTGATTAAAATCTGACACCTTCCTCTTGTTCCAACCTATTTTAGTTTCCTGGGCTGCTTAAAGCAGGCACCATGAAATGAATTGGCTTAAACAATGGGAATTTATTAGCTTATAGTTTGAGGCTGAGAAAATGTCCACGTCAAGGTATCATCAAGGCGATGCTTTCTTCTTGAAAACTGACTGTAGGTGATTCATGTGCAAGATACATGGCAGCGTCTGCTGGTCTCTCCCTTCTTTTCCAGGTTTCATTTGCTTTCAGCTTCTTGCTTCCATGGCATGCTCTCCCTCTCTCTCTGATTTTCTCTGTATTCATTCCATTTATAAAGACCCCAGCAATAGGATTAAGTCTCATCCTGAATGAGGTGGGTCACACTTTAACTGAAGTAGCCTCATCAAAAGATCCTACTTAAAATGGGTTCACACCCACAAGAATGGATTCGATTTAAGAACATGTTTTTCTGTATACATACAGTTCCAAATCACCAAACAACTGCAAAACAATTTTACTCTTGCTCCTCTTCCCACCCACAAATTTTCCTTGCCACAATGTTTAGAGATTAAAATTTCACTAAATGGAGCCACATTGGTGTAATTTAATGTGTTATTTCTTACTTGGTCTAACTTCCTATCATCCATATTATACTGGATCAGCCTCTTTCTCTTTAAAGTCATCCTTCTGATATAGAACATAATAACATGAATATTGAACAAGAAAAAATGTTTAAGAATGTTTTGTTTTATTTGATGATGAAACATAAAAATGATTTATAGTATTTCATTAGCCTGAAATTAATATATCAAAATCTTATTTTAAAAAGTATTCTATAGATACTCAGAAACAGTTAACTTTTTTTTTAGGTCAAGCTCAGTAAGTTAACATTTGCTATATTACTTCCACTTCAAATATTGAGGTTGATAATTTGAAGATACTAATCTTAAACTATCAAGAAAATTGCTAGTTGGGCTAAAATAAACTATCATATCATTTTTGAAATTAGCAATTTAATTAAAATTTTCATTCATTTTCTTGAAAGTAAAGGCAACTGACAGGGAAATTTTAACCTTCAAGAACCTACATTTCTAATGAAATTATTAAACAAATTATGAAATTGTAATTTTTGCTTTTATACTTTCCAGGTATTTTTATCATCAAAGAATTAATTGTATAAGAGAATATAAATAAATATGCATAAAAGACAGTGTCTCAAAGTTGTTTTGTTTTTTATTTTACACTAGTAAACTCAGGACTGATCTCTGATTTTTTTCTGGACATTAATGAAAATATGTCTCAGTTAAAACTTCCCCTTTACACTTCCTTAAGAAATAAAAATATGTTTTTTTTGTGTGCTTGCAGTGACTGATATTCAATTTTAGTTAATTAAATATCTGGACAAGGATATTTCTTCTTTAAAAAATCCTAAACTTTCTGTTTGATAAGTTAACTTATATCTCCAAAACCAAGTTTCACATTTAACTAGGTCTTATGAAATTGACCACAACAAAATATTCAATTACTTTGCAAGCCAAAAGTCTTGTGGTGTACTTGCAATTTTGCTCTTTTTATCATATCATAAGGTAGATTGAATTACCTGCTGAGACTTGAAAAAGCCTGAACAGCAAATTCAAAATCTACTAAAGCATATGAACTGAGATTTGTATGTTTTTTGAAATATATGAAGTGCCCTTTAATTTGCAGAAAAAATAATTTGAGAAATGAGCATATATCTATAACTGCATCTACCTGTTCGGCATCTACCTGTTGTTGCAATGAGTCTAACAGGAGAAAATTCAATGAATTCCAAAAATAATGGAAAGGAAGATCATTGCAGAAGAGCTGACACACAGGTCAACTGAGACTCATGATGTCATTACCCTTCATCTTGACACTGCCACTGTGATATGATGAGGCTCTGCAGAGTTCAGCGGGAAGGAGGAAAAGTGTAATGATAATTCTAATTTGTATGCATACATTGCTTACAAAAACAGGAATTAATGCATTGTGCCCTGTCATGTGCAAATGAGAAAGAAACACTTTAAAGACATATATTCAAGTCTGAGTTAGAGTGTCTATAAAACCAGAGTGGAAATAAAGAATTTACAGTGTGTTAGTACTGACAAAAGTAATGGATTCGTTGTTTAGCCAAGGAATCTAAAAGTGTTTCCATTGTTTAAATCCTAGCTCTGCCACTTACTTCCTAAGTAACTCTGTTTTAATTTGCTAAACATTGCTGGGAGCAATGTACCAGAAATGGGATGGCTTTTGCAATAAGAATTTATTAGGTTAAAAGCATACAATTCTGAGACCTTGAAAACATCCAAATCAAGGCATCAAGTGAAACTCTCTCCCCTCCCTGAAAGTAGTCTGCTGGCGATCCTGGATTCCTGCCATGTGGCAAGGCACAATGGTAATTCTGCCAGTCTCTGCCTTCTCCTCCAGGCTCACTTTCTCCCTGAGCTCAGATGTGGGTAATCAGACACATGGCATGTTATAAGGGTGACAATGCCTGTCTCTCCCCTCTCCTCTGGGCCTCATTGCTAGTTCTGCGTTGGGCTGCTCTGTTTATGGTTTTCCTCTCTCCTGGGTTCACTAATGTCAACTTCCGGAGGCTTCTCTTTGTGACTGTGGCTTTTTTCCTGGGTCTGTTTATAAAAGACTCTAGTAAGAGGAATAAAAGAGGAATAAAATCCACTCTGGGCTATGCCTTACTGGAACAACCTAATTAAATGGGCCTTAACTAATCTAATCTAATCTAATCAAAAGTTCACAATATGTTAGATTTCAGAACATAATTTTCTGGCATCCATAAGACTCAAACCAGCACAAACCTTAAGATAGTTATTTAACCTTTCTATGCCTGAGTGGGTCAACTAGACCCACTTGCAGATAATAAAAATAATAGTATTGATGTCATCAAGTTATTGGGAGGCATAAGAGTTAATTCTCAGCAAAACACTTAAAATAGTACCTGGCACATAGTTGGCACTAAACATTTATGGACCAGGGCATTGTTCTCCTATGCTTATTAAGTATACATTTTTGGGGATGCACATATCACATCCAGACATGTTCTCTCTTCCTCCATTATTCTAAAATCTAAACTGGCATGTTTTTCAGATAATATTTTTTTCTTTACATGTGACCAAATGTTTTAAAAGTTCATTCAATGATTCCGTGTCAACTTCCTAACCTGCCATTTTATTTTTTTAGGACATACGAGGGATTGAATCTAGGACCTTATATAGGGGAAGCAGGTGCTCAACCACTTGAGCTACATCCATTCCCCCTCCCATTCATTCTTGAGTACTGATGACTAGACTTCAACAATACGGTTTTGTACAGAAATCCATTATGTTCAATATTATGACCGAATAGATTTGAAAAAGGTAAAATCTTACCCTTTCATATATTCATCCCTCTGCATTCTTATAGGTCATAATTTGAAAACCTCTGACTTTGTGTTTTAGTTTGCTGAAGGCTGCCAATGCAATATAACAAAAATCTGTTGGCTTTTATAATAGGAATTTATTAGGGTAAATGCTTACAATTCTGAGGCTGTGAAAATGTCCAAATCAGGCAACATCAGAGATGCTGTCTCACTGATTTGCAGCTTAGGGCAATCAAGGACATAGTGGTGTTATCTAAAGATACTTTCTCTTGGAGCTCACCTGTGGGTGACCAAGCAATGGCAGGGAATGATGGCAATTTGATCATCTGTCCCCTCTCCTCCAGGTCTCTCTTTCAGCTTTGAACTGCTCTGCTCATTACAGCCTTTGGGCTTTCTCAGACTCATGGGGTTTCTCTAATTTTTAGCAGCTGTAGGTGATTCTGGAGCTCTCTCTCACATGACTGGGTAAAATGGCAGCTCTCTTTATCTGTGCATTTTATATAAGACCCCAGGGAGAAGTCCAAGTCCCATCCTGAGTCATACCTCATTTAAGTACTCCAATTAAAGGTCCCCAACTGAATCTAGTCCAGTCAAAGGGTCCCATTGTCCACAGGAATGGATTAGTGCCAAGAAAATGATCTTTTCTGGGAATCACAAAAACTTCAAACTGTCACACATTGAGTATTCCAAGAGACGTGGAGTTGCTTTATCTACCTCTCTCTACTTGCCTCCTATTCATTGTGGAAACCACTGCCAGATTACTCTCCCTAAAATACTACACCAACTCCAGACCTATCATTTACCTGACTAAAATCTTTTAAAAAACAAGTCCTCATTGTCCATAAGCTTATAGATCCTGGCATCTAAGAAGCATTGCAGTGTGACTTCAGCCTAACATATGAGCTTTTTCTACCCCTATTTACTCTTTCATCTTATTTTTCAACCAGACAATTTGCTCTCCTGAGGCACAAGTCTTTGTTCATTTTAGACTTTCTGGTAGAAAGATGTTCCTCATACACTGACTTTATGACACTTCTCAAATCTCAGATCATCAACTTCCAGAACACTAACTAATGTAATAACAATATCAATAATATTTAAGTGTTTCTAATTGCTCTATCTTTTCTAATTCTCAATTCAGACTCAAAATAACACTATGTGACAAAGTCAATTATTAAGACAGTTGAGGCCACAAATTTCAGCAGCTTTCCTGAACTCCAAGACACAAGAGTGGTAAAGACACATTATAAATCTGGGGCTTCTTACTCCAGAACATACACTTCAAATTATTGCTCTATCCTCCCTCTAATTCTTCCATTTTGGCCCATTCTTATGAGATCTCTCTCTTGATTGACCCTACATAATTAATGATTCTTACTTTTCCTATGGCACTTAAGTAATTTTTTGTGTTGTAACTGTATATCATATACCATAAACAGGGTTTCAAGTCCATGGAAAAAACTCTTCTTCATATTCAATGGAAAAACTGCTGTAGGGCTATGGGAAATGAAACGTCTATAACTGTTTTAGTTTCCTAGATTGCTGAAGAAAATACCATGAAATGAGTTGGTTTAAACAATAAGAATTTATTTGCTTATGGTTTTGAGGTGAAAAGGAAAGTCCAAATCAAGGTGTCATCAAGGCAATGCTTTATTCCTGAAGACTGGTCCTTCGGGCTGTCTTCTGGAAATTTTTAGCTCCTCGGCCACATAGCAAGACACATGGTGGCATTTCCAGGTCTCTCCTTACTCTTTAGGGTTCCATTTATGTAGCTTCCTGCTTGTGGATTTTTCTCCTCTGTTTGAATTTCATTTTTTTATAAAGGATTCCAGCAAAAGGATTAAGAGCCATCTTGACTGAGGTGGGACACACATTAATTAAATTAATCTCATCTAAAGCTCCTACTTACAATGAGCATACACCCACTGGACTGGATTAAACTTAAGAATATGTTTTCTGGGGTATATACAGCTTAATACCACCATAATGACTATTCATGGAAAATAGTTGAGCCCTGATTCGTGTTTCTGTAAAAAACAAAACAAAACAAAGCAAACAAACAAAAAACCTCTCTTTACAATATCCAACATATAGATATTCACCAATAAAGGTATTGTTGACTTTGAATAAAATTATATGTATTCTTCTTACCACACATCAAGATGGCCAACATAGAGACCAAAAAGAACAGCAAAGATAAAATTGACTTCAAGGGTCTGGGAGACAATTCAATAAAATAATCAGAAGAGACATTAAGAGAGAATTTTTAAACTCGTAATGAAGGGTTATGGACGCTGCCAAAGAATTTTGTAGTGGACCCAAGAAAGGTCAATGGAAAAGGTCCCTAAGAAGACTGAAGGGATGGATAAGAGAAGGCACTTTTATGTACCATCAACATGTTATATGCTTTAACCAGTGGTTCTCTTTGCTTAATTGATTTTAGATTAATGCAATTATAAAAATTCTTAAAAGGATTCAAAATATGAATTATTTTACTCCAAAGATATGGTAGCATATTTTTCTTGCTTTATAATTATTTTAAGAGAGTAAAATTTTATAATGATTTAAGAGAGGAAAGATAGTTTACAGATTTATTGTTCAAGGATAGCCCTCTACATTGGAGGACATACATTTTAAATCCAGAGCAAACTTTTAAGTCATCCTATTTGCATAAATGTTTTGCTTCTTTCTTGCTGCATAAAAAATCATCCTGAAACGTAGTGATTTAAAACAACAACAATCATTTATTTGCTCATGTTTTTACAGTTTAGGCAGGGCTTAAATGAGACAACTTGTCTTTGTTCCATGTGACACCAGCTGTGTGGAACAATTAAATCTGGAAGATCCACTTCTGGGACAGCTCACCGACATAGTTAGCAAGATGATACTGGCTGTAGACTAGGGACCCATAGGATGCTAATCAAAGGAATTTCTTCCAGTTGTTCCTCTCTTCTTGGCTGCTTGATTTTCCTCAAAGATGGGTTCTAAGAGAGAGGAGTGGAAGCTACTAGTCCATTTTAAAGACTAAGCTATGAATTTGCACAGGTTATTTCTAAAGTATGCAATTTGGTAAAAGCAACCAGAGGCCCATGCCAGATTCAAAGGGGTGGAGATAAATATGTCTTCTCTCCAAGAAGAGAATGACAATATTGTGACCATATTTAGTTTGCCACATTTATTATATTTACTATATTATATACTATATGTTATAATATATATTTATTACCAAACCATGGATTTAATAAATGACTCTTTTATTGTTGTTTCTCTTTAACGACTTTTTATTAAACAGCATCTCTTTCTCTTCAAAAGATTCCTTATAACATTGTTTCAAGAAAAAAAAAAAACAGTATAAATCACCTTAAAATAATATCTATATTATCTACATGTTTTTCTTTATAATTTGGATATTACAATGGATTTCTATATCAGTGTTTTAAAAAAACATCTGTTTTTATGAAAAAACTATTGAACATATTTTTCTGTTTAGAAAAGATGTACATGTCCATTTTATAGAAAATTTGGGAAATAAAGAAATTAAAAATTGAATTTTAGTAATTCATAATTCCAAAGCTCACCAATAACTATATTTAATCTTATTTTTATGTATATATTTCAATATTATATATCATATTACTATATAAATATTAATATAGAACATGAATAGTATATATTCAGATTATTTCTATAATATATGTATACATATACCAATTCCAATTTTAGGGACTGTATAGTATTTATTATCTTAAGTTTATGCCATTGAATATCTGAGCAGACCTCAGTCATATCTGAAATAGACATAGAAGTAAGTACCTACCTCAGAGAATAATAAGAAAGATTAAATCAGGCAAGGTAAATAGAGCTAACAAAATTCCCGATGCATAGTAAGCACCAAACTGAGAATGTTATTATTGTTCTTATTTAATAATTGTAAATTTTAAAAGTATTTCCTTTTTTTAAAACTCTATTTACATATTTAAATATGTATTGGGGAAATTCAGATAAGTTGAATTGTTGAAGCATAGATTATGCACACTTTTAAGATTTTAAACCCAGAAATAAATTATACTTAAACATAACTATTAGAACCAAATTTTCTTTTTTTCCTCCAAGCAAATAGATTCCCAGAATTCCTTTTCATTTTTCTCTCCTATTACATAGTCTCAATTCAACCAGTCCTCCAAGCCAAGACTTAGTAAACTCTTTCAGTTACAGGATTACTGTATTCACAGTCTCTTTTAATACTCTTTATAGAACTAATAGATTTCTTTTGCCCTAAACCATCTTTTTAAATACTGAAAGGTGAATTTCTAATGTAAATAATTTAAATTTTATATATACAACTACAGGAAAATTATTACTAATTTGCAATGATATGAAATGCAAACAGTGAAAAGTCCCACTATGCAAGTCTTCACAGTTTTTCAGTTTTAGCTTTCATCTTTTAATTTCCAATTTGCTAAAGCAAATACCATGCAATGGGTTAGCTTAAACAATGGGAATTTATTGGCACACGATTTTGAGGCTAGGAGAAGTCCAAATGAAGGTATTATCAAAATGATACCTTCTTCCTGAAGATTGTGGCATTCTGGAGCTGGCTGCTGGTAGCTCTTAGTCCTTAGCTTGTCACATTTTAAGGCACATGGCAGCATCTCCTGGTGTCTTCCTTCTCTTCTGAGTTCCACTGATGTTCAACTTCTGGGTGCTTCCTTTGTGGCTCTTTCACTCTCTCTCTCTGTCCGAATTTCATTCTGTTTATAAAGGACTCCACTAACAGGTTTGAGATATATCCAGACTGAGGCAGGCCACACCTTAGCTGAAGTGACCTCCTCCAAAGGCCCTACTTGACATTGGAGTTGTCCTGCATGACATTGTGGTGACGGATACAGGCCATTGTATATTTTGTCATAACCTACAAAATTGTCTGGGACAGAGTGTAAATTTTAATGTTAAATGTAATCTATAGTTAGTAGCAATGCTTCAGTATGTGTTCATCAATTGTAATAAACGTACCACAATAATGAGGGATGTTGTTGATGTGGGAAAGTGTGGGAGGAGGAGGGAGTGGGGGATATGGGAATCCCTTATATTTTTATGTAACATTTATGTAATCTAAAGCTTCTTTAAACATAAAAAATAATTAATTAAAAAAAAGACCCTACTTAAAATGGGTTCACACCCAGAAGCATGGATTAAGTTTAAAAATATGTTTTTTTTGAGTACATACACCTCCAAACCACCACAGATATTTGCTAGTTTAAAAATGCAAAACAGTGACTATAAATTCATGGAAGTTTACTTTAAAATACATGTGTAAGTTTCTGAATGAATGAAAAGATGTCCTGTACGGAAAAAAAATATCTAACTTTTTCAAAAAGGACCTATAAATTAATTAATATTCCATGGATTATTATACAATATTCAAGTGGATTCATATACTGAGTAATTAATATCATGGACATATTCTGAACATCTTCACACTTTCATTGATGTTATATTATTATTGCCTTTTTAGTCAGGTCCTGGTATTATCATACATTCATATATTATTGTTAGAGAATATATTCAGAATAGCAAATCCTAAATACCCAGTCCTCTTACTGCTTATTAGATATTCATCAATCTGGTATGGATGATAAATAAGTATGCATTTTAAGGGGAGGCTGTATAGTCTTACAACATATTGTCATAAAACATTTTCTAAATCTTGTGAGTCTCAAAATCTAATGCATATTAATGTGATCAGAAAAATAAATTTTTAGTTTTCAAAAATTGATGATGCTATAATTCATCTCTATACTTGATAATAGATGAAAAGATAAATATCATATAATGGTTTAATTTTTATTAACTGGAAATTTTATGTACTTTTTATGGAGATTTGACATTGTTTCAATAAAGTACAAGCATTTAAGGAAAATAGAGAGATTTTACAAGAGTGAGAAAAAGAAAGAGAGAGAAAAAGGAAGATGAGGAACAAAAGGGAACTCTCTCTATAAAAGAAGCTGACTGATTTTACAGAAAGTAAATCCCAGTAGAAAGACATGAAAATGAGTGTGTAATTATAATTACTTTTGGCCAGGTTTTCATTGACAACTTCACTTACAGTGGGGGGAAATAGTTTTCCATAAGTATTGTAACTCTCATTTATGAATTTAAAAAATTCAAATGATTGAAAAAGTAAGTTACTATACTTCATTATGTACTGACAGAATTTTTTCCCCCCCGCACAATCTCAGTCAAGAAACTGAGGCACTTTTTAATGAAACAGAAAAGGTTGCATGCCCAAAGGCTAAACAAACTAAACAAAAGATCCAAGCTCTTAAATTGCAATTATCTAGTAGTATGATCTTCTTGAATTCTTAAGAAAGCCAGGACTCAGAATGCTATCTTTTTTTCCAATAATTCTTTCAAAACAAAATGTTGATATTTTCCTTTTCATATTGTAAAGACCAAGTCTGTAAATTCTTTACTTCACATTTTTTGGACAGTCTTTTTATTCTTTCTACATTCTCTACCTTCGGGCAAACAACACCCAAGTCTTGGCTTTTCCAGAGACCTAATTTCAATTAATGTCAGGGATGATGTAAGGAAATTTCAGGTGATAGATATAGTTAGATGCAACTCTCATCTTACATACTCTTTTTCAACTCCCGACAGGGAAGTTGTATGGAGATGAAGTTTTCTTAAAAATTACCAGCATAAGATTTCATCTTTATAATTTTCTACTTTTTAACTATAAATGTAATGCATGAAAAAATTCAAGTAATACAAAAAAATAAAAAGAATAATGTTTACATTTTTGTCACCATCTTTCCTCTCCCCACCTCAACATTTCCAGGCCTACGTGTAATTTTGATGTATAATATTCCAGATATTTCTCTGTAAGCACAACACACACACACAACATATTTTTAAATTATTGTTCTAGACATGGGGATCACGTGGTAGTTTTTATTAAATATCATTCATTGAGTTAGTAGAGCAAATGTCATTTCAGCCTTTTAGTTGTTGCATACTGTTCTATACTATAATTAAATCACAATCTCCTTATTGAGGTACATTTAGGTTATTACTGTTTTTTTCACTATGTGAACAAAATTGAATGAAATATAACTTACATATATGTATCATACTTATGCAAATAATTATATAGGACAGATTCCTAGAATTAAACATGGGTGTTTAGAAGGTACGGAAATACATGTATTTTGATAAGTTTTATCAAATTGATCTCCAAAAACTCTGTAACAATTTGTTCTCCTTTATTTTAATCTTTTGGAAAGGTGAAAAGTTTTTGTGTGTGTCTGTGTGTGTGTGTGTGCATTTTATTTATTTCTTTGTTTTATTTTTAAAGAAGCTTTAGATTACATAAGTGTTACTTTGAAAATATAGGGATTCCCATATACCCCAACCCCTCCCCTTCTCACACTTTACCCCATTAACAACATCTTTCATTAGTGTGGTACATGTGTTACAATTGATAAACACATACTGAAGTATTTCTACTAACCATATTCTAGTTTTATATTTTCCAGGAAAGATAGTGTCAAGACCCAAGATTTTTGCTAACTTTTTAGTACAATTTAATAAGGAGAGAAGGTGATATGGGGATATGACATTTGCTAAGTATCTGCTTACCTGCCAGTCTTGAGAAGGCTTTCCCTTTTTTGTCTAGACATACCATTCCAACTTCTTAACTTCATTTCTCATACTATGATCATATAGCTCAGTGTTCTGAGCCATGAATTTAATCTGTTCTTGGATAGATTTTCATGACACTTTCATCTGCATTATACATAAATACCTAGAATTAAAGAGATAACATTAACTGCTAAATTAATTGAGTTTAACAAAGCTATGTATTCTTTTCAACTGGTCCAGTATTTCGATGTTTCACAAGTCTATTCATTAGTATTTATGGTGACACCATTGCTTTTGGTCTTTTGGAAAGTACAACTTTAAAAAAAATAAACCACAGATTATTGATTTTAATATTGCTACTGTGGCTTTTCTTTGATGCACTAATTTATGGTCTTTAAGGTTGACTCTCCAGTTATTTCTTTCCTGACTTTCTAACCTCTAATGCTTTGGCCTTACTGGTATTAGTAAAACCTGCCTATATGTATTTAATTAATTGAATGGCCATTTTCTTTTCCAAGTCATTAATAAAGATGTAATACAAGGCCCTTTAACTGTATTCAGTAAAGGTTAGCCGTGTCCTTGCCTGGTGCTGCTCTTTGAAATGAAAGAGGCTGTAACTCCTGATCTCTAACCCCTTCCCTTCTGATCTTCCTTTTCCTCATTACTAACCTCTCTCTCTTAGCTATTTTTTTCTCTGCTTTCAATAGCACTTTCATGCCCTGAGAGGATTGTGTTTCTATAGAACTTTTCTTTAGAAAGCAGTTCAAACCACTTACCTGCCATCATTTTGGTTAATTCTCATAGTTCAATGTAATGTCTCCAAGTAGCAATTCCTATACTGATAGACCCTTTTTGTATTGAAACTGAAGAATAAAAAGAATAAAGGACATATAACAAGGGAAAAATGGTATCAGGAATAAAACTCTATATTTGAATTCTTTTTCAACAGCTATTTACTGGGCATCTCCTCTGTCAGTGCTCATGTATGATAGAATTGATTCTTTTTTAATTTCCCCCAAATAAAATGCATGATGGTTTTGTAAGTACAGATAGAGACATGGAGTATTACTAGCAGTGATCTATTACTATTCAAGAGTAATGAAATTTACTTGTGTATGTTTCTTCTTTATTTCCATTTCTGATCACTAATAAAACCTGTGTAAATCTTACCAATTTCTCGTTTGCTTTCATTTTGCCAAAATTTTATTGAGAAACTTTTAATGGGATGGGATGAACAATGAATAAATAAAGTTGTTTGTTTGCTGCTGATCTCTATAATATTTGGTGAATTTAAAAGCAGTTTGCTTAAAAAAAAAAAACTTTAACACTTAAAGGAACAAAAGGTTTACCTTAAACTTTCATAATTCTAGGGCTTATAGAGTCTTTTCATATGCATTATCCTAATAAACTTAGGAGCCACTTGAAATGTATTCTGTTCTTCACATTTTATGGATGAGGAAATTGGGATCAGAAAATTTAAATAATTTTAAATAGTTAAGGCTATCTTAACTTTTGAATGGAATAGCTGAATGTAATTTACAAGTTTTCTAGCTCCAGGTCAGTGACTTTTGCATCTTAATAAAAATATCATTTATTGAATGTTTACAACATAGCAGGGACTAGTCTAAGTACTTTACATTTATTATCTCATTTAATCATCACAAATAACGAATGAACTAGTTGTAACAGTGTTCCATACATAAAGATGAGGTGTAATTGGTACTTGCACAACACTTAAGTTTCTGTGAAGATGGCTGCCATTCTCACATGGGTCTATTTGCACAGAAAACATGCATAGCTTATACTTTACTCATTTATTTATGACTGACATAGAGCAGGTGTTTTCCAGTCCTCAAAAACTCTTGTAACTTATACCCATGATCAACTTATTGATGTGTCCTTAGTATCTTCCTAGTCAAGGTATGATCTGTCTAGCAGGAGCAGCAGCTTCACCTGAAAGTTTGTAAAGAATATAGCACCTCTGGTCCCACCGGCCAAACCTACTGCATCAGAATCATTTTAGTAAGTTCCAGATAATTCTATGCACATTAAATTTTGGCAAACTCTGCCTTAGGGTATCCACAATAACCAAAAACAATTTTTGAAAACTGCAGATACATTAAAATATTTTTTAGTTACTTTATTCTGATAATTTTTGTGGCTGTTATTTATAGCCATAAATTGTCTTTCTTCATAAGGATTTTAAACTTTATACTGTTCCCAGTTTTTCTGAATAAAAAAAAAATTGAAAAAAAATTCACATCGATATCCACTGGCCCTCTTTTTACCTTAGTCCTTTAGATTTCTTTAAGTTCACTCTGACCTAATATATTATTGCCAAATGTACTTTGTATATATCAGCATTATATGTCTGCAGTACATGCTATGTATTGGATGAAAAGCAAGGAAGATATTAGAGTAAAGCACTTGAGGCATAAATCAGATGCTTGTTTCCTTGGAAACATTTTTTAAAATATGCAAGAAAACCGTTGGAGATAATGTACATAGGCATATTTTAAAAATTTGAACATCAGAGTATGTGATGCACTATTCTGTAAAGTGCCTTGAATTTTTAAAAATATCAGTATATCCTAATTGACTCTAAAATATGTGTCCTTAGTTATTAACATGATCACAGGAAATCATGTCTGTAAATACATGATTTGATTTGTTTTTTTAAAGAAGCCTCACACATCCATAAAACTTAGACACCTAAAAAAAAATTAGTTAAAAAGTAAAAGAGAATAAAAATCAAGAATTTAAGTTCTGTTGACTATACTATATCTCCTTAATCCATTCTACTACTGAGGCTGTGGTGTAATTTTAAATCTAAATGTAAAGCCATTTACTTTTATATATTCTTTCGTTTAATTTCTTTGTTTTGTATCATTTTGTAAGGCTATAGAATTTAAGAGAGTATATTACTTGTTAAAGTTAAACCACTGTTCTTTCTACATTTTTACCCTCAGGCAGCATGGTGACAAATGCACATAAATTTTGCCTCTGAGAGTTCCATAAGCTGGTATTGTCCTGACATTGCAAAGTGTTTACCACTAAAAATCCTCTGCATCCATCACCTAAGACCAGCCTTTGCTTGATTTTAATTCCATTGACATTGAAATCTGAAGCTCTCCCTGAATCATTTATTACACTTATTAAAATGTTCCATTGTGGATTAGAATAGCAATTCACTATTATTTCAGAGTGCTGCCCAAGGGGCATTCTTTACAGCGATCCTAATGCTTTACTGAAATAGTGGTTTGGTTTTAATAAATGATTCTTTGCGAAGGTACTTTGCTTTCAATTATGAAAGGTGATGTTAGCATTTTAAATCTGGCATCTGTGCCCAAGATTATGTAAATCCCTTCATTTATTATTGCTTTTCTCTTACCTATGTATCCTATACACAATATTTAAACAAGGATATGTCAATTGGACTAATTAGACTATTGTGTAAAGAGTATCTTTCTATATTCTCTTTATGAAATGGACTCATACATTGAAGAACTTAAAAATAATAAATGCATTTTATACAAATGGAAAAAACAATTGAATTATAAGAAATTAGTTATGTGCTCCCTAAATAGATCACTTCTGAATAGAACCTGTTATTTTGTACAAAATGCTCTACCCCAAATCATGTTTTGTCACAACTTTTTTTTTCAGAAACCTATGAATACATCACATTCCACTCAAAATTTATCTCTCTCGTGCTCATTCCTGATCTCTCTTACTCTCTCTTAGGGAATGGCATTATCTATTTGACATCTGACTAGGAAATGGATTAAAAAAAACAACTTGGGAAAAAGCAACAGATTGTGTTTCGGCTGAGTGCACTTGCCATATATTATTTTCAAAGAATAAGAGCATTTTTGTTTGAGTGTTTTCTTCATAATTTTCTATTTGGTTTAAATAGGTGACAAATGATTTTGTTCAAGTTCTAATTCTCCTTTCCTAATTGAAGATCAGTTAAATAACCAAGTCACTGTGACTCTGAAGCAAGAGATACTCTTTCACTTCTGAAAGAATACAGATTGATTTACAATTTTAAATAAAATATAAGATTGTAGATAGTATAAAGAGATGCTATGTTTCCTTTGATAGTTTAAACATATTTGAGCTCTATGTACTTTTCATACTCATTGTATTTCTTTCATAATCAATAAAGCAACTGAGCTACAGGCTAAATTAACTAAGGTTACAAATCGAATGGAAGAGGCAAAAACATAGCTTTTAACTGAGAAATTTTAGTGTCTGTTCCTCCTGCTAGATTATGCTAACTTCTCAACCTTGACATGTTTCTTAAATATAAACTTATTTTATCTTTTCAGCAAGGAAAATTGAGTTGGATATATATATATATATATATAAATTCAAATTTGACCCAGTAACTTTACAGCAATATTGCATCCTGAACCAAAAGAGATTTAAGTTTGAAGGTGACCTTAATTATTTTGATCAGCCATTTTATTATTTTTAAAATCTTTATAGAAAATTTATAGTTGAATATGATCCCTGTCTATAGCAGTGAGCAAGAAAAATGACATATAATTAACTTCTTTATGCTAGACAGCAAGGAGAATGTTGGATAACAAAACTCTAAAAAAGCATTTATTAAGACCACAGAATAAATATGGAGAGGTAAAATGAGGGAGGTGGGTGGAAAGAAATAAATTTGTGTCTATATGAAAGTAACAGGCTTTCACAGTCACTAACACACTACTTTTATCCCCATTTCCCCCCTATTTTATGTGAATTTGTTGGTATGCAAAGTGAAAACACATTGGATTTTGTTTCAGCAGATTGTACAAACTTCAAATGTGAATTCCAAGCAAGTCTCATAAATGTGGGATAAAGTGAAACCTCTATGCATAGGACCTCCTGTTCTTACCCAGAATAAATACTTGGGAAAGGCTCTGGAAGATGTTACAAGGAGTCCATGGATTTACCCTTGTTTCTCAGGAGAATATACAGCAATGCCACAGCTAAATTAAAAATATATATATCTGAAGAGAAATGAGTACAGACAGGCTGGAATGCAGCCCCTCTATTGTTTGGCAACATTAATTATGTTTTTTTCACTCCCATTTTCTGAAGCCTGACTTGTCAGAGACAGAAGAACTCCAAAGCTTTGCGTGGTTCCGACACATGCAATCCACCAGGTAAGAAAATTAAAATCGCTGGGCTTATGCTATCCTATGTATATAAACTCCTGAGTGTAAATATTGGGAAACATTACTATTTATTAGAGAGGAAGTTGAATAGACAACTAATTACAGTCAAATACAGCAGTTTAAAAAGTAGAAAGGATACTATTTCACTGTTCGAACAATTAGGTTTCTTTATAAATTGTTTTCATAAAATAAATTATTCTCCCAGGAATACTATCTCTAAGAATGAATGAATGAATTCACTAATTTACCTACTAAAAGTAGGTGGTTACAGTGTTTATTTCAACTTGCACTATGTTAAACTAGTCATATTGAAAGGATATTGCCTTCCTGAGTGCATATAAAACAGGTCCTCTGAGAGTGTTTAAATGGTGATGACTCTAAGTAATAGCTAATTAAATCCTTGAAAGTAAATGAGGATTTAAGTACGAGTACTTGATAATGGGGGTGGAGGAATCAAAATTTAAGCTGAAATTTGAGTTATGTCGATTATGAAAATAAAAAAATCATGTCCAATAATATATTTTATTTTTAAATAATTTGCCATTAAAATTATTAATTAGAAACATTTGCAGCTTGATTAAGAACACATGAATCTATTCCTCCCCCTGCTCTCCTCGGAACCCACAGCAAACACCAGGCTTAACTCCTTGAAGAACAAGATTTATAGTTACTTGCAACAACATTGAGGGCTTGACTTACTGCTCTGTCCTCCCTTATTAGGCACTGCCTATGCTCTTGAAAGACTCTCACTCCTCTATTTGAGAACATAGCAGGACTCCCCAGATGGGAGTCCAACACCTTCCTGCTCATTATGTGGGTCTCCACCCACTGATACAACACTCTGACAAGATGAACGTTCTCACACTCACTAGAAGCCTGCCCCAGGTGTGCCCTTTCCCAAATGTCCATCACATCCAAAACCCTAAACCGGTAACCCTAAATGCCATGTTGCCAAAAGAACATTCTCAATGTTGTAGTTTTAACCACAAACCTGCCCAATCTCCAGTGTTCACTTGCTCCCTCCCCTAGCCCCCAGTAACATGGACCACCCAACCCACTCTCTGCACCCTATCCCCCTGAAAAAACAGCACCACCCAACCCAAAAGTATCACTGCACCATTGTCATGCCCCTCCATTGCAACTCTACACACTTCCACCTTATCATAGATTTTGCCCACATGGCATTGGCTCACAACCTTCTTCTCCCTTTCTAACTCTTGTAAACCTATCTTCCAGACTCTAGCTCTGTGACTCTGCTCAATTTACTTAATTCAGATCAGTGAGGTCATGTAATATTTCAGTGCCTGGATTGCTTCATTCAACATAAGGTCTTCAGGATTCATTCATGTTATACCATGTGTTAACACTGCATTCCTTCTTATAACTGAGTAATATTCCATTGTATGTATATACCACAATTTGTTTATCCTGTTATCTGTTGATGGGCATTGAGGTTCATTCCAACTTTTGACAACAGTGAATAATGGTGCTATGAATATTGTTGTGAATATATCTGTTCATGTCCTGGCTTTCAATTCTTCTGGATATATACCCAGCAATGGAATTATTGTATCATATGGCAGTTCTATAGGTAGCTTTCTGAGGAACTGCCAAACTGTCCTCCACAATGGCTGCACCATTCTACATTTCCTCCAGCAGTGGATGAGGGTTCCCATTCCTCCACATCCTCTCCAACACTTATAGTTGCCTGTTTTTTTAATAGCTGCCAGTCTAATGGGTGTAAGATGATATCTCACTGTGGTTTTAATTTGAATTTCCCTAATAGCTAACAATGTTGAGCATCTTTTCATGTGCTTTTAAGTCATTTGTATTTCTTCTTTGAAGTATCTATTCAAATCACTTGCCCATTTTTAAAAAGGGTTGTTCATCTTTTTGTTTTCAAGGTGTAGGATTTTTTTATATATGCTGGATATTAAGTCCCTATCAGATATATGGTTACCAAACATTTTCTCCCATTGAGAAGGCTACTTTTTTACTTTCTTGACAAACTCCTTTGAGGTGCAAAAATTTTTAATTTTGAGGAGGTCTCATTTATCTAATTTTTCTTTCGTTGCTTGTTGTTTGGGTGTGAAGTTCATGAAACCATTTCCTAACTGAAGATCTTATTTATGCTTCCCTGCATTATCTTCCAAGGTTTTTATGGTCTTGGCTCTTATATTTAGATCTTTGATCTACCTTGACTTAATTTTTGTATAAGGTGTGAGATAGTGTTCCTCTCCCATTCTTTTGAATATGGAAATCCAGTTCTCCAAGCACCATTTTTTGAAGAGGTCATTCTCTACCAGCTGAATGAGTTTGGTGGCCTTGTCAAATATCAGTTGATTGTATATGTGAGGATGTATATGAGACCTTTCAATTTGGTTCCATTGGTCAGGAGGTCTATCCTTGGGCCAACATCATGCAGTTTTGATCACTGTAGCTTTGTAATATGTTTTAAAGTCAGGTAGTGTGATTCCTCTGATTTCATTTTTCTTTTTCAATATGTCTGGCTATTTGGGGCCACTTGCCCTTCAAAATATTTTTCAGTTAGCTTTTCCAATTCAGTAAAAAATATTGTGGTGAATTGTAATTCAATTGTGTTAAATCTGTATATCAGTTTGGGTAGGACAGACATCTTAAAGATATTTAGTCTTCTGATCCATGGAAAGGAATATTCTTCCATTGATTTAGATCTTCTTTGATTTCCTTTAACAGTGTTGTGTAGTTTTCTGCATACAAGTCGTTTACATCTTTAGTTAAATTTATTCCTAGATATTTGATTTTTTAGTTGCTATTGTAAATGAGATTTTTTTCTTGCTTTCCTCATCAGATTGCTCATTATTAGTGGAGAGAAATGCTACTGATTTTTGCACATTAATCTTATAAACTGCTACTTTACTGAACTCTTTTATAAGCTCTAGAAACATTGATGTAAATATCTCAAGGCATTCAAGGCATAGGCTCATATCATCTACAAATAGAAAATTTTACCTCTTTCTTTCCAATTTGGATGCCTTTTATATCTTTTTCTTGCCTAAGTTCTCAAGCAAGTAGTTCTAACTCAATATTAAATAAGAGTGGTGACAATGGACATCCTTGTCTTGTTCCCAATATTAGAGGGAAAGCTTTTAGGATTTCACCATTGAATATGATGTTAGCTGTGGGTTTTTCATATACACCCTTTATCATGTTGAGGAAGAATCTTTCTTGTTTTATCTTTTGAAGTGTTTTTATCAGGAAAGGGTGTTGTATTTTGTTAAATGCTTTTTTCTGCATGTATGGAGATTATCATGTGATTTTTTTCTTTCAATCTGTTTATGTGGTGTATTATATTGATTGATTTTCTTATGTTGTACTATACTTGAATACCAGGGGTGAAAAACATTTGGTCATGGTATATAATTTGCTTGATGTGTTATTGAATATGATTAGCAAGTTTTTGTTGCAGATTTTAGCATCTAGGTCATTAGAGAGATTGGTCTATAGTTTTCCTTTCTCATGGCATCTTTGTTTGGCCTAAGTATTAGGGTGATGTTGGCATCATAGAATGAGTTAAGCTCATTTTATTTTTTGAAGAGTTTAAGCAGGACTGGTGTTAGATCTTTCCAGAATGTTTGGTAGAATTCACCTGTGAAGCCATCTGGTCCTGGACTCTTCTAATTTGGGAGGTTTTTGATGACTAACTCTATCTTGTTACTTGTGATTAGTCTGTTGAATTCATCAATATCTTCTTTCATCATTGTAGACTACATGTGAGTTTCTAGGAATTTATCCATTTTGTTGGCATATACTTTTTCAAAGTATCCTCTTATGAAACTCTTTATTTCTGTGGGGATAGTGGTGATATCTCATTCCTTGTTTCTTATTCTGTTCATTTGCATCATCTCTCTTTTTTTCTTTGTTAGTCTAGCTAAGGGCTTGTCAATTTTATTAATCTTTTCAAAGAACCAGATTTCAGTTTTGTTTATTTTTTCTAGTGCTTTTTATTTGCAAGTTCACTTAGCTCAGCTCTAATCTTTGTTATTTCTCTCTTTCTGCTTCCTTTGGGATTAGTTTGTTGTTCTTTTTCTAATTCCTCTCAGTGTGAAGTTAGAGCTTTAATTTTAGCTTTCTTCTTTTTTTAATATAGGAATTTATGGCTATGAATTTCCCTCCTGGCACAGCTTTTGCTGCATCCCAAAGGTTTTGATACATTGTGTTGTCCTTTTCATTCGTTTCAAGGCAGTTACTGATTTCTTTTGCAATTTCCTCCTTGACTCACTGTTTGTCTAAGAGTGTGTTGTTTAACTTCCATATGTTTGTGCCTAGTCTGGTTCTCTGCCCCTTATTGATTTCCAGTTTCAATCCATTGTGGTCAAAGAAATTACTTTATTTAATTTTAATCTTTCTGAATTCATTGAGAGTTGTTCTGTGGCCTAGCATGTGGTCTATATTGGAGAATGGTCCATGTGCACTTGAAAAGTTTGTAGATCCCAACTGTATTTGGGTGTAATGTTCTGTAAATGTCTATTAGGTCCAGACCCTCTAATGTATTATTCAAAGTCTTTGTTTCTTTATTGACTTTCTGTCAAGATTTTCTATCCAATGGTGATAATGGTATATTAAAGTGACCCACTATAATTGTAGAGGCATCTATTTCTCCACTTAATTTTCCCAGTGTTTGCCTCGTGTATTTTGAGGTGCCCTGATTAGGTGCATAAATGTTTATGATTGTTCTTTCTTTTTGATAGATTACCCCTTTTATTAATATATAATGTCCTTCTTTGTCTCTTACAATACTTTTGCATTTAAAGTCTATTTTGTCTGATATTAGCATAGTTACTCCTCCCTTTTTTAATTGTTTTCTTTAAAAATGCTTTCCAACCATTCACTTTCAGCCTCACTAAGCATGGCATAAACCTCTTAAATGAAAAAACAGCCCAAATGAAAAAAATGGTCTTAAAACATCAGAGGGCTTTAGATATTCTCACTGCCACACAAGGAGGCACCTGTGTGAGGATTGGCACCACATATTGCACTTACATACATGATGACCATAGTAATGTTACTGACACATTAAATGACCTACAAAACTCTATCAATCATATTCGACCCCTAGGTTTATGGGCTCTTTTTGCTCCTGGCTTACTAGCCTGCTCTCACATTGGGCTCCAATGTGGCCTTTCTCTAAGCTGAACTCAGCATATAAATGCATTACCTTCCCCCCCGGTGTGGGACATGACTCCCAGGGAGGAGCCTCCCTGGAGCCAAGTTATTACAACCAAGAACCAACAAGCAATGCAACTGGGAAAAGACCTTGACCCAAGGGGGGGGAAAGTAAAGACAAATGAGTTTACATGGCTAGGAGACTTCAAAGTGAGTCAGGAGGTCATTCCAGAGGTTATGCTTATGCATGTTTCAGCAGGATGTCATTGACTGCCAAAGTAAATACTACCTCAAAAAGTGGGGTTTGTGAGGGATCTGGAATCATCCAAACACTATAGTCAGGGCAGATTACTCAAGAGTTTGATTCCTTGCCAGTGGGGCCTACTTTGGAATTTATAAGCCCCCATGTGACAGAGCTGGACTCAGTTGTGATTTCCCTAAACATGGTTCTTCTGGTCCCTCTATTTGAACCTATAATCAGTACTAAGATTGATAGTTGTGCATCCAAGAGACTAAAATCTTAGGATCTCCATGTGCCAGCTGGGCTCTGTGTCTCAATGGAGTTGCAACACCTAGTCTCCAGTTCATTGGACTCACCAGGGACAACTAACTAGGAGATGATGATGGACAATGACCATACTAAGGCACCAAGAGTGTCTACAACTGCAAGCAAGAGAGTCCCATCCATCTGCCCCATGGGATTGAAGCCTTCTCTCAACTGGAGGTAGAGTGAGCATTATTGTCCCAGTATCTTCAGGATTGGGGAATGACCTAGGGACTAAAGTAGACTTACTGATATTCTACTATAGATTTATTCTGATTCTAACAATGGAATAAATTGTATTATTTATGTGGAGGCAGTGGCCACTGGAGGTTCTGAGAGCAGGGAGAGAAAAAACAGGTGAAATATGGAGACATTTTCAGGATTTGAGAATTGTCCTGAATGACATTACAACGATAGATACAGGCCATTACACATATTGCCATAACCTACAAAAATGTGTGGGAGAGAATGTAAACTGCAATGTAAACTATAATCCATGCTTAGTGGCAATGCTCCAAAATGTTTTCATCAATTGTAATGAATGTATCACAATAATGAAAGATGTTGTTAATGTGGGAAAATGTGGGAGGTGTAGAGAGAAGGATATATAGGAATCCCCTACATTTTTATATAACATTTATGTAATCTAAATATCTTATTTTTACAAAACAATAAAAAATATATATTGAAAAAAATAGAAAGTCAGTTGGGGTTTAGAGGGGAGAGGAGAGGGACTTATCATTCATGCACATTTGCCTGATCTTGTTAATATAAAAAAATACAATAAACAGTCACTAAATAGATATGTTGTATGTTGGGGGAAAAAAACTACTTAGAGCAGGCATGTCTAATTACTTTGATTTTGTATTCGTGATAACATATTCATTAACAGAGGTTAAAGATTAGCAGGTTTAAATCTTTATATATCATCAAATTGTAATTAGTATTGTTTTGTTTTGAAAACTGAAAATTTTCCAGAAGTCCAAATGATGCTTCTAATTAACAATTTCTGTGGAAAGATACTGTAGAAAGTGTAATAATTTACCCCTTTCTCTATATTGTTCACTTATTGGAGCCTCAGGCTATATCTCTTTAAATACAAGCTCTTCAACAAGGGTCTGCAATTCTGCCATAACCTCAGTGAATATATCACTCTAAAGATGTCCCTGGTGCAACCTCTCTGTCTGGCCAGTTTTTGCCTCAGTTGATAGTTCTGTCCCTGTGTAGTGAATTGTGAAATTTCCACCTTGGTTAGTGTTTTATGCTCTTTCACTAAAGATCAGGGAGCACTGGTTTGGAAGAACCAATCAATCACACCAGCCACCTTTATTCAGTAATTCTGTTTGTAATTGTTTCCCATTCATTTTTGTTGTTTCTGTTGAAAAGCATTGTTGATATTTATTGTCATTGGCCTCACAGATAAACTTTAATTCAGTATATATGAAACATAATAATAACTTTATACAAATTAAAGAAGTGCATTTTTCAAAATAATAATAATAATAATAAAAGAACACATGAATCTAGTCAAATAGTGCTAACCTAGTTTTCCATCTCTGCTTCCAATTTAAGGCCCCTAAAACTTTGGGAAATCCCTTCAATGTTAAGGAATATACACCTCTTTAAGAAAGTTTAAAATAAATGGTTGGATCCTGATTCATCTTAATTGTGCAAAGTAAATATTTCTCAGACTTTGTTTCTTATATGAATCAAGGCCCAATAAGCACAGATATTACTTTGGAGGCTTAGTTATAGGGCTTTCTGTTCATACTCTATGTATTAGCTAAAGAGGTGCTGATGCACAATACCAGAAATCTGTTGGTTTTATAAAGGGTATTTATTTGGGGTAAAAGCTTAAACTAAAGAGTCCCACTCAAGGTTGATTTCTCACCAAAGTCAGTTGCCACATGTTGAAGCAAGATGGCAGGTGGTCTTGCCTTGCTTCTTCTTAAGACTCTGTGGGCCCAGCTTCTTCTGATCTCAGCTGTAGGCTGGCATAAGGCTAGTATCTCTTTCTGGGGCCACATGATCAAAGTTCTCTCCTCTTCTGTGCCGTGACAAAGTTCTCTCTTCTGTCATATATGGATGTTGTTCAGTTTGCACCATCTGTGATAAATCTCAAGTCTTGGGATTGTGCTCTTATTGTATAATGGAAATTGATTCATTGATTTTTTTTTTAAATTTATGGTGGTATTTGTTTAATAATTTCATGTTCAATTACAACCTTTTTACTCATTCTCTTAATCTAACATTTTTTCCTTTCACCCTTTCATTCCTAACAATCTCCTTCTTTTGTTTTATTTTCTTTTATATATATGTATGTGTGTATATATATACACACATATTCCATTTAGGTTTCAGTTTCGTTATTTCACTTTTTTTTTTAGGAGGTACTGAGAATTGAACCGAAGACCTCATACATAGGGAGCAGGTACTCAACCACTGAGCTACATCCACTTTCCAATGAGAGTTGTTTTTTTCATTTGTTTGTTTGTTTTTAAGAGGTACCAGGGATCAAACCCAGAACCTCATACATGGGAAGCTGGTTCTCAACCACTTAAGTTAAATCCTCTCCCCTTCACACTTTTGTATGAGGTAAATTCTAGAAATACCAACTATCACTGATGTTGGGGAAAGGCCAGTACCTTGTCACATCTGGAATTCTCTTTATAATACAGGGTTGTTTCTGTGATTTAGATACTTTAGTCTGTACTTCTTTCCTGTCAAACTAATAGACACACAAAAATATCTCACAGTCATTTTTCTTTCAGCAGGTAAGTATTGGAGTCACTCAATGGTAAATAGAAAGACTGCAAATGAGGCAGTGTTCTCATTTTGTTGCAATGACATTTACACCAGGCTAAAATATAAAAACTAATCACTAAAGAATTTAGGGATTTGGGGAGCACTAATGGTGCCTCTTTGTATAGCCCTCTTCATTTTAACATACTTGGAAGTTTATTTCTTATTCCTCACCCCTTTCCTTGCATTCTAGTAAAGCCTACCAAGGGTTAATTTGCCCAGAGAAAGTGATGACCTTCATTTGTCGATAAACCAAGCTACCTAATTCAAAGATATAGAAGGACAAGTAGGACCACCAGACCTTATTATTAGACATATGTTCATTTTAGTAATAGTAAATATAACAGTAAAGACAAAAAACCCCAAGCAAACATAAACAGGAAAATAGGTGCAACATGAATGATGTATTTATAAAGAAAGGATTAATTACACCAGTAGAAAAAAAAGTATATATAGAAATAATATACAAAAGAAAAAAATATGTGTCCAATTCTACAGATAATTTGGTACATTAAGGCTCAATTGTATTAACGTTTAAGCAAGTGTGTATTATATTAGGAGTAAGATGCAGTTTTATAAATTCTTTCAATGGTACCACATTATATATTGTTATTTGGAATAGAAACTGGTTGTCTCTTTATCAATATACTATGCAAATATTTTATTGAATAATTCAGCTTTCAGAATTCTAATCAGAGAAAATATTTGGCTTGTTTTATATAGAGTGCTCAGGGAAGATGTCTCTTAAATGGTAACAACCTAATTGGAATAACCTTTCTAAAACAAAATCCAAATCATGAACTTTCTACTTCAAAACCAAATTTCTTTCAGCTGCTTTCAAAAAGTGGGAAAAAGTTAGCAAATATTCTAGGTCCTTCATAATATATTATCAGTATAAGTCACTATAATACCATACACTTTAAACATTCCTTCCACAGTGATTCTCTTAAGCTTCAGATTAAGCTGCATCCTATGAAAATATTTGCTCAGTTTTTCTCTCCACATAGAATCACAATTTCTGTACCCAGCCCCTATGTTCCCCATCTGAAATTCATTCTGTCTATCAGACAGGATGATTCCCCCAGTCTTGCTCATCTCCGTTATTGGCATCTCCATCCTTTTAATTTCTCAGGTCAAAGAATATTGGAGGAATTCCTTTCTTCTCTTAAATTAAAGAATTTGTGAGGGGCTTATTTATTAAACTTTTTGGCTCAATGGGTGCACAACACAACCTGTAACCCCAGAACATCTACTTTCCTAACTAATACTGTTCAGGATCCAGGAAAAACCTCTCCACATCTTTTGCTGTATCAACTTTTAAGAAAACTTGCCTGTATCCTAATGCCTTAGAAGTTTGTGGATTCTCTGTTTCAGCGTTGAACCTATCCAAAAAAATTACTTTGAATTTCAGGTTATATTTTTCACGGTGGAAATGCTTCAGTAGGGAAAAAAACTAATTAATTAACTTGTCAAATCCTTCCTTTCAGATAGCATGAATGCAATACATTCTTGCTTAATGAAATATTTTTTTCCCCAGGAGTGTGAAATTTCCATTTTCTTGCTATTCTAATTTGTGGTTTTATAATTAATGAGATATTTTCAACAATTACACAAGTGAATAAGAAACATTTTTAATATTTATAAATGTATATTACACTTAAATTTGTGTATAAACACATTTATGTATAAAGTATGTCTAAACATATTGCGTATTAAATAAATACCAAATTGTGAAACTAATAATATATTGCTAGCTTGCACATTTTATTTTTTAAAACATTTAATTTTGTTTAAAATTTTAAAATTTGTCTATGTAATTTTCATACAAAACTTTTATATTCACTACTCATAATTTGTATTTCATATGTTTTAGGGAATGTTGAGTAATTTAGAAGAAAAATGACTTGAAACATGAAAATGATTTATTTAATCTTGATTTAACTTACACTTTTTAACATATGTAGTTGTACAATTTCAGTATAATTAGCTTTCTTTTTTAAGGTCTATATTATTACGATCTTTTAAATACAAATTATGTGAAAATATTGAGTATAATAGCATAACTATTTTTCTTAAATAAAGGCAAAGACAGTTTATGTGGAATAAATTACATAAAAATAAGTTATGTACTTATTATATTTTATTAATCATTTAAATTTCACTCTCCCATTTGTAAATTATTGAGACATGCTCAATTATAATTAAACTTAGTTTTTTTGTAAAGTCCATAGCCTTATACAAATTTTAAAATATTATCATTTTGAAATATATTTATCAAGGTAAGAAAATAGAAAACAGTTTTAAACAATATTCAGCTAGATTAGTAGCTTGATAAGATTTAGACATATATTACATGGGTCTTTATTTTTGCTCTTGGCCCTTGCTGGGTATATGACAGACACTCATGGGGAAAAAGTGTCTTTATTTACCTGGAAGAGCTCTTAGTTTTCTCCCTGTTGATTCTTTTTCTGACTCCCCGGGTAACTGGTTCACTGTCAGTGCCTCTGTGAGGCAAGCATCCAAATGCTGGAACTTATTATTTGGGCAATATGTGTGAATTCTTAAAAGGGTCTTGCAAAGCTTCCCCACTGCCAAGTTCCCTGATTTGGGTTTAGTTTGCTGTCATCCAAACAACTCTCCTGTCTTTGTACATCCAGTATCTCTTAATTCTAGAGGCATTTGAGCAAGTAGTCAGTTCTCTTGTGTTAGGTATTTAAAAACTGACTCAGGTTGATCTAGGTTCTTCAGTTGTATCTGTTTATTTACATGATCTCACAAATCCTTGACTCATAAAATGGAAGCAGTTCACTCACTTATACCTACTTTTCAAGTTGATATTTCTTTCCCATTCTTGGATCAGCATGAGTGTAGATCAGTAAGCCTACTGCCTTAGATTTTTTAAAGTAGGGTAGATATAAAAGGTTCCTATATCCAAATATTAATGTCACAGAAAAAGAGTAGGGTATCACCACTGAACTGCCCTTCCCCTTTTTATTTGTCTCCCTATACTAACAGTATAGTGAGCATTGATTAGTGACTGGTGATAGTCAAGTCCCTTCTTCTAAATCTTGGTAATTTTTATTAAAGAATGATTACTGGCCCTGATGATGAGTTATAGGCTCATTTGGATGCAGAATTTTTACTCTTTTTTTTGTAGGTATTAGTCACAACTAGTATAAAAGCTCCATTCTATGCTCTGGTAAGCTAAAATATGATATTATTTATAATGCAAATTATATTAAAGTGTGATTATATAAACATTTAATTATTACCTCACAAACAATTTCACAAATTTAACAAGTAATTAAATGTATTTTATAAGCTGGGGGCAGCTTGCAAAAATGAAAGTACTGCTTCAAGGGAAGAGTAAAAATCTTAATAAATGTATGTTATGAATGTCAAAATACCAGAACAATAAATAACAATCCAATAGCTCAAAATATGCAGTAAAACTTGAAAATTCACCTATGACAATCACCAGGGGATAACTTATACTTTGAAAGGATCTTCCACTTTAAGAAAAAATAATTTTATTTCTCACTCAGAAAACAATTTCCTATTTTTAAAACTGCATGTCTAGCTTTGACATTAAACAAATATGTATTGATTCCTATCTCTGGTTGTAGTAGAGAATATTGATTCATATGTTAAAAAAATTATCAATACCCTTATCACAGTGTTCCTAAAATTAATATTTTAACATTTTCAAGAGCACTAATCTTTTTTATCATCAGATTAATATTCTGACATCAAAATTCACATTTGTGGGGAAAGTGAAGGGAAAAGAAACATCAGAATATTAGAGACTTTTGTCTCCTCCTCCATGTTTCCTCTTTTCGTGCAATTGTTTGTGCTTTAAGCTCTTATTACTGTGCATCTTCGATGTTGTGTGAAACAATCGATAAATATTTGAAATGTATGCTCAGAAAACAAAAATAGTTTTCTTACTTTAATTTATGAGCATAATGTAACATTCTCTGTGATATGATGTGCCAGTCTCTAGTTGTCTAATGCCTGTTAACTTATGTAATGTTTATAACAACCTTTTGTTGTAGACATTGTTATTTTACCATTGAAAAACTGAACCACAGAGAAACTAGGAGAGTTCCCTAAACTTACAGCTAACAAGTAATAGAGGCATGTTCCTGAATCCAGGAGCCTGACTCCAAAAGCAACTTTTTACCCACACAAAATAGTGTCCTTCTAATGAACACACAAATGCTAAATTATTAAATAAATTTTTTGGGTGGTGGTGGTGGTAATGATGATTGTGGGTTGGTAGGGATTATTTTTAAATTAAAAATGATCATTTTAAGGAAACTCTTTTGGCCTTCATTTAGTAAAATTAACAAAGAAAAAGAAGAAGAAGAAAATGACAACCTCACTTCCTTTTAGGTAGAATTAAAATAAATATTTGTTTACAGCTCACATCATATCAAGATAAAAAACATTTTCCTCCCTGTATGATCTTATAAATTAGCTGATAAATGTATGCAGTTTTACAAAAACAGATAAAGACCAGTTTAATGAATGAGTCTTTGAATTAGAGGTCATTGAAATCTGATGAAATCATGGTAATATACTAATATTATATTTATCAGTTCTTTCCTTTCACATTGCAGAGGAGGGGCTGATTGAACAAATTGCTGTTATTAACTCAATTATGGAAGGGAGCATGTGAAATAGTTATTGGATAGTTTGGGTTAGTTACAGTTTTGCTAATGAGGATAATCTCACTTCAGTGCCCAGATGAGTTATTTAACATTGAGCAGAGGCATGTCTTGTTTCATGTATTCAAACTTAGCCTCAGGCAGTTGTGTTACATGTGCTATAGTGGTCCTAGGGGAGGTACAGCTATATTATGAAAGGCTCATTAAAATTCTGAAAGAAATATTAAAAAATTGGGAAAATATAAAATAGTTTGGTGAGATAATTTTAAGAGTTGATATACAATAACTCAAAAGAGAAACTTTTTTTTTAAGGAAGTATCATGAGATTCTCAGGGCCTTCTCTCTTTCCTCACGGCCAAGCTCCTCTGTACACTACTTCCCAGGGCTCCAGCTCAAGACTCCGCATCGCAACTCCAACTCAAAACTGCTCCAACACTCTCCTTTGCCATGTCTTTTATCTTCAAAACCCCACCCACCAAGGGGTGGGGCTCAACGTCCTATTGATGTGGCCCAGTCAAAGCCCTAATCATAACTTAATCATGCCCTTATTAGCAGAGCAGTTTACAAGCATATTCCAATACCTATTTTTGGAATTTATAATTACATCAAACTGCCAAACTGCTACACTCCATCCTCTGAATTCCAAAAATACAATATTCAAAAAACCTTAAATCAGTAACAATGCAAGTACAAAATCATATCGTAATCAGTTTAAAGAAATACAGTTCGTATTGAAGTAAAGTCTGTTCTAGCTGTATATCTCTGAAAGTTACAAAACCATTTAACTGCTTCCAATACACAAATGGACAGACAAAGGAAAAACATTTTCATTACCATAAGGAGAAATTGGGAGGTTAAACATGAGCATCTACAGTTCAGTAAACCTGCAGGGCATCCACCATTCGATTTCAAAGTCTGAGAGTCATTCTTCAGACTATGGTTTCTTCTCCTTGGGGCCACATGGGAATCTACCCTTTCCACGGGCTTGCCCAACAGCCATTTTCTTGGTTCCACCCTCATTAAGCATCTGGATGTCGACCAAGCTGCAGACCTCACCCTCCAAGAATGGTCGGATGATTGCCACACCTTATCCAATCTTTGGATTAGAGTCTTAGCCCCCCTAATACCGTGAAGTGAAGACAACATTCCCCCTAACCTTTTGAATACAGGCTCAACCTTCTCAGAACAACATTGACCACCTGGCTTTCTCTAATCCATGGGTGACAGGTTGACCCCTCTCAGGCCTATGGGGTGCTGACCTCAACTGCCTTAATCCTTGGGGATTATGTTCCACCTTCTCTGTACCCTGGGGTGGCAAAACTCTCCCAGAACATTGGGTAGGAACATCCACCATCTTCAACTGTTGGGGCAAACTCACCCTCTCTGTACACATGGATGGGGTTCCTCTCTTGGCCCAAGGTGATATCTTAATTCCAGATCTCAGCTTCCATGGTTTTCCTCTTGAAGCTGTTTCTCCCTCAATATCTCCTTTCCATGTCTTTTTAGTCCAAGCTGACAGTGGTTTTGTTCATACAGTGCTCTAAAAAATTTTGTTGGTTTAGCATGCAGGAAGCAGGGGTCCAAGCCATCAGACAGTAAAACTTTCCACAAGTCTTTCCAAGATAACTGTATCTTCAATTCTGATTTACAAGCTCCAAGTTTGGTAAAGTCCTCAAGTGGGGCATTATTGTCTGGGAGCTCAATTTTCAGAGGCTTGGAATTTCCAGAATCAGTTTCTGTTTTCTTTGTGCCCAAGAGTTCAGTCCTTAGTTTATTTCTTTTGCCTAGCATTTTGCTATAAACTGCAAGGAGAAGCCAAGCCACATTCTCCGAATTTACCCTGGAAAGTTCTTTGGTTAAATTCTCAGGTTCGCCATTTTCAAATTCTGTCTTCCATATAACACCAGGTGTTAATCTTGCTAAGTTCTCTGGAACTTTAAAACATGGATCACCTTTCCTCCAGTTTCCAATAATATTTTCATCTTTTACTTCTAAGGAATCATAGAAAGTCTCTTTGATGTCCATATTACTATCAACAGTCTCTTCAAAGTGATCTAGGCCTTTTTCATTAAGCATTTCACAATTCCTCCAAAAAATACCCCTTACCCATTTATAAAACTCTTCAACATTTTGGTAATTTCAAAAGCACTACCCCACTTCTGGTACCAAATTCTGTATTGGTCAGCCAAAGGGGTGCTGATGCAAAATACCAGAAATCAGTTGGTTTTTATAAAGGGTATTTGGGTAGAAGCTTACAGTTACTGGGCCATAAAGCATTAGTTTCTTTCCTCACAAAAATCTGTTGCTTCATGTTGGAGCAAGGCAGCTGCCGATGTTTGCCAGGCTTCTTGGGTTCCTCTCTTCCTGGGGGCTCCGTTTCTCTCTGGGCTCAGGCATGCTTTGTGCCACAAGGCCAGCTGTAGACTATCAGGCAAATGGCTTGCTTCTCTTCCCAGAGCCTTCTCTCTTTCCTCATGACCAAGCTTCTCTGTACACTATTTCCCAGGGCTCCGACTCAAGACTCTGCATCACAATTCCAACACTGTCCTTTGCCATGGCTTTTATCTTCAAGACCCCACCCACCAAGAGGTGGGGCTCAGTGCCATATTGATGTGGCCCAGTCAACCCCCTAATCATAACTTGATCATGCCCAGATTAGCAGACCATTTTATAAGCATATTCCAATATCTATTTCTGGAATTCATAATTGTATCAAACTGCCAAACTGCTACACTATGTTAAGTTTCCATTTCACAAAAACAAAGTCCATAAGTAAAAGCATCAATATCAAGAGCCTGATATATTGGTCTGTCCTCCTATTCTGGGCACTGCCCATGTACTCCAGAGATTCTAGCCACTCTATGAGAGAATGTAGCAGGACTCCCCAAGACGGGAATTCAATATTCTTTGTTATTGTTTTGGTCTCCACCCACCGAGACAATACCACATGACTGCTTGAACACATTCATATTCTGTAGAGTCTTGTCCTGGGTCAACCCCTTCCCCATATGACCCCCCCCCCAACTACCAACACTCTGATCCTTCCTGGCCACAGTTTCAATCCTTCACATTCCAAAACCTCAGCCCAAAACAAAGTAAAAAGTAATAATAATAAATAAATAATAAAAATAAAATAAGTAAATAAATAATAAAATAAAATATTTTTTCATTGTATCTTTCATCACCATAAGATCTGCTATCTTTTATGTACAGTGATAATTTCTTCTGTATGTTCCCCCAGCATTTTATTTTTTTCACTTTACTTTCAAAGAAGCTTTAGGTTACAGAAAAGTCATAGAAAGTAAAGGGGATTCCCATATACCCCAACCCCTTCCCCTCTCACTATTACTTCAATATTAACATTGCTCATGAGTATGGTATATTTGTTATAATTGATGAAAAAATATTGAAACATTGCTACAAAACATGGTTGATGGTTTAATTTATGGTTTACATTTTGTACTATACACTTTTATAGGTTTTGACAAAATATATAATGGCCTGTATCTGTCATTGCAAGATCATGCAAAACAATTCCAATGTCCTACAAATGTCCTATGTTCCATCTAGTCTTCCCTCCCACTCCCCTCAGAACCTATGATAACCTATGATAACAGTTATGACTTTTGAAGAATAAGGTTCAAAGTTACATGCATTAATATTGAGTGCTTGGCATATTGGTCTGTTTACTTCTCTGAGGCACTGCCTATGTTCTGAAAGATTCTTGCCCCTCCTTTGAGAACACAACAGGATTCCCCAACATGGGAGTTAATATTTTTGTTTATTGTGTGGGTCTTCACCCACTGAGATAATACCCTATGACAACATGAACACTTTCATATTCCATGGAAGTATGCCCCAAGTGCATCCTTTCCCACATATCCCCCCAGCCCTGACACTGCTCCAGTGCCCTCTCCTGCCATATTTGCCATATTTACCACAAGCACCTTCTCACTATTGTAGTTTTTTTTTTTTTTTTTCTTGAGGTGCCAGGGGCCAGGGATTGAACCCAGGACCTTATATGTGGGAAGCCGCTGTCAACTCTGAGCCACATTGTCTTCCTTGAGTTGTTTTTTGTTTGTTAGTTTGTTTTGCTTGTTGTTCATTTTTTTTTGTTTTATCAGGAAGCACCAGGAACTGAGCCGAGACATCCAGTGTGAGAATTGGGCACCCAATAACTTGAGCCACATTTGTTCCCTACTATTGTAGTTTTAAACACAGTCCTACAAATCCCCAGAGTTCACCTGTTTCTTCCTCCAGGCTTTCCCCTCAGTTCCATGGATAGACCAACCCAACTCCCCCCACCCTGCTCACCCTCACATTCCAGTACTGTCTCGGCCACTCACATCTCTGCACCACTATCACCCTCATCCACTGCCAAACTACTCCCTTCCACCTTATCAAAGGTTTTGCCCATATTGAACATTGGCTCACCACACTTTACTCCCTTTCTGTCTTCTGATAACCTGTCTTCCAGGCTCTAGCTCTGTGAGTCTGCTCAATCAATTTATATTTGAATTATTTTAACAGGGTCTATTGTCAAAATATCTTAAAAAGCAAAGGTTAAAATAAAGGTTACAAATATCTTTTTCCAGAACAATACTCACCATTTATTCACTCATTCACATATATTTATTTATTAAGGACCCACTATGTGTCAGAAATTGTGCTTGGCTTAAGGAAACATTGATAAATAACACAGCCACAGCTGATGGTCTTAAGTAGCTTAACATTAGTTGAAAAAAGAAATATAAATGAGTAATTAAAGGAATGAATATTGAAATACACACCCATTTGTCTGTGGTTTCTTCCCAATGGTCCTTTTTTTTGGAAGCAGCCCTGCAATTTTGCAGGAACTGCATTAGAAATTGTTGTTTTTGTCCAATACAAACCATTTTGGAGCCACAGTATGGCATCAGAGATAAGAACCAACTTTAGACAACCACAGTTTTCCCCTAAGTGTTGACCCTGGAAAGAATAATGATTGTATATTGCTTATATACTGTTTGATTTTTTATATATTATATATTGTTTCTTGAATGTAGTTGGCAATATTAGGTTCCCAATAAATGAAGATTAAAAGAAAACCAAATATATTGCCAGGCTTGTAATTCAGACTCAGGAAAAAATAGGTTTCAAAGAAGTTTAGAAAAATTATATGTATGAGCTCTTAGCTAGAGATTCTGACATAGATAATTTCTCAAAAGGAAATTGAAATTCCTTTTCAGTTCTAAGAATTAAATATAGAATGTAGTGGACACAAATTTTAATTACTTGAATGATAAGAAAGATTACTTTAAGATTTTTCAGTTGAAATCCATATAATACTCAAATCAAACGCTAGAGTACTCACTGCATTAGAGATGACCAGGCACATAGCCAGCACTTAATAAACAACTATGAACTGAATTGGATCCAATACCCAATATCTCCAATATCTCTGACAAATAGTTGTTATGCTTATATAAATTTCAAAACATATACAAGAAGAAAAGTTAAAGTATTTATAGACGTGGAAACTAGAGTATCAATTTTCTGATACAGATAATATCATAAAGATTAAGAATTTAGAATAAGTAGGCTGGTAAAAACTACTAAAATAAAAAAAAAATGCTCCTAATAATAGTGGTAGTGTAAATTAATACATTGATCAAGAGTGCTTTGGCAAAAGCCTCAACCTGTCATCACATTCAAACAAGAATTTCTAAGTATTTATTTATAGAAGTAACTATAATAATTCAAGATATATCTGTAACACTATTCCCTGAAACAAGGTTTTCAGTAAAAAAGAAATTCTAGACTATTTAATTGGTTAAGAATAAGAAATTGAATCAATTTTGATAGACCATTATCTACAATAACACACAGTTATTAAAAATTATGTTGTGGAATAATATTTAATGGCTTGAGAAATAGTCATCAGGCAATGTTAAACAACAACAAAAAAAACAAATTCCAAAAAAAATGTGTCTAAATAATGCCATTTAATTTATGTATATGTGTATATATATATATATATATATATATATATATATATATATATATATTTATATATATATCACACACTTTTGGGTTATTTTTCTTTCCTTATTCTTTTTACTGATTTTAAAAATGTTTTTTCAAGTCTACGTTGTACTGGTTTCAATGGGTAGACTATATAATGTTAACAACATGACCCAAATCTTAACAACTTAACATAACAGAGATTTGTTTTTCATTAATATAAAATGAAATATAAGTGCAAAGAAATATGTGAGGCAATGTTTCTTCATTAATTCCAGGGTGCTTTTGCTTTGTGGATACACAACTTCAACACAATGACCACAGTGACAAGGGAAGAAAACCTGGGCTATTTGTACATGAACTTTTCATGCATCACCAAATGGGAAATACATCATGGTCCTTCATAGTGCATAGGAAAGAATTAATCTTGTGATTCCACCAACCACAAGTGGTCTGAGAATTGCTATCATCTGCAGAGCCAGGAGCCATTTGAGCAGACATCAGTAAGCTCTAATAATTTGAGAGGAAATGGACATAATTATATACTGTATTAGTAAGAGTTCTCTAGGGAAACAGAATCAACAGGAGATATCTGTAAATAGTATGAGATTTTAGAAGAGTGTCTCACATGATCCTGGGGATGCACAAGTCCAGACTCCACAGGCAGGCTGCACACCAGGGGTTCTGAGGAAAGTACAATGAAGGTCTTGATGAGTCTCAGGGAGACCTTGGCTGTCCAAAGATGAGTTCAGAAATTCTCTCTGAATGTTGAAATCACTTCCCCTTTTAAGGCATTCAACTGATTAGATAAAATATCACTCATTGCTGACTACAATCTGCTTGTTTGATGTAGATGTAATCAGCCATCTATGCAGTAAACTCACTGATGACTAAATCCCATAAATGTCCTTGTATTAAAATTAACTCGGTGCTTGCTTGACCAAACAACTTGGCGCAATTACCTGGTTGAGTTGACACATTAGCCTAACCATCACAGTCCACCCCTAGTCAACTTAGCAACCATACACATTTCATAAAACCATAGTTAGTCTCTAAGTAAAAAGAATAACAGACAAGCATATATATATATATATATGTATTTCCACCTAACAGTGTTCAACTCTACTGCATACAACCAGAAAAAAATTAATTCCCTACAATAGGGTACAAGTCCTTGAGTAATATTCACTCTTAAACTTGACATCCTTAAATATTATGACATGAAACTAATACAACTTGTCATATGATAAAGGAAAAGAGTGGGGAAGGAAATAAAGAAATTCATTTTGTGTACATATACAATTATATTCATAACAAAACAAGGAAGAAAGATTCATGACTATTACAGTCCTCATTTCTGTAACTGGTGACATGGTCAAAGCTCATATTTATCACTACCTTCTTCCAATATGCATTCCATGTTCCTGTTACCCTCAGCAAGCACTTCAGCTGGCCGTGGTTCTTTGCCTGGTGGGGTGACCCAAACTTTCACTCCTGAAGGTTCTGGGCCATTGTTAGTCCGACTTGGATTTGGTTGTTGCAGTTTCCCACTGACTTTAATCACATGGCATGGCAGTACTAGGAGATTCCCTAGAGGATCTCTTGTATTCCAGGCAAATTCTTCTTTACCCCCATTATGTAGATGGAGTCCTATTTCCCCTTGACAGTCAGGATCAATCACCCCAGCCAGTACAGTAGTTTCCTTCTATGCCTGTTGACTCATAGGTAAGAGGAGCCCAAAGTGGCCATGAAGCAGTCTTAACTTCCAGTTCAAAGGAATCATTGTTGTGTTCCCTGCTGGCAGCACTCCTCCTTTTGGGACTAAGACTTGTAGATCAGCAGGACTTAAGGTTGCAGGGACAGGAAACAAAAATTTTCCTAGTGGGTCACCAAGGGTAATAGTGAGTGGTGCCACTCCAATTTCCATTCCTTAATTCCTGGAACCATGAATCCTGATTATGGGAGAAAAAGCACCATGAAGTGGATGCTTATTTGGAACATACACAGCCTCCTGGAGAACATTGCTCCAGCCCTGCAAGGTATTGCCACCTAGTTGGCACTGTAATTGAGTCTTCAAAAAGCCATTCCACTATTCTATCAATCCAACTGTTTCAGGGTGATGGGGAACATGGTAATGCTAGTGAATTCCCACACGTCATCTGCTGTGAAATGGATTCATTGATCAGAAGCAATGTTGTGTGGAATGCCATGGCAGTAGATAAGACATCCAGTACATCCAGGGATGGTAGTTTTGGAAGAAGCATTGCATGCAAGAAATGCAAATCTATATCCAGAGAATGTGTCTATTCCAGTAAAAACAAATCACTGCCCCTTCCATGGTGGAAGTGGTCCAATGTAATCAACCTGCCACCAGATAGCAGGCTGATCACCTCGGGGAATAGTGCCATATCAGGGGCTGAGTGTGGGTCTCTGCTGCTGGAAGATTGTGTACAGCAGTGGCTGTAGCCAAGACAACCTTGGTGAGGGGAAGTCCATGTTGTTGAGCCCATGCATAAGTCCCATCTAAACCTCCATGGCCAGTTTGTTCAGGATCCCATTGGGCAAAGACAAGAATAGTTGGGGGAAGAGGCTGAGTAATAATTACAGAGCAAATCATCTTACTCACTTGAAAATTAAAATCTTCCTCTGCTGAAGTCATATTCTGGTAAGAATTCACAGGGGATAGAAATATTTTCATTTTTTTTGGAAACTCAGAAAGGTCTATCCACATACCTCTTCATCAGACCTCTTTGTCACCATTTTTCCAATCATATTCCTTCCAAGTCCCTGACCATCAAGTCAAACCATTGGCAACAGCCCATGAATCAGTATATAAATGCGCTTCTGGACATTTCTTCTCCCAAGAAAAATGAATAACCAGGTGCACTGCTCTAAGTTCTGTCCACTGGAAGGATTTTCTCTCAACATTATCCCTCAGGGTAGTTCAAAAAAGATGCTACAGTGCAACAGCTGTCCACTTTTGGGTGGTACTGGCATATTGTGAAGAACCATCTGTAAACCAGGCCTGAGTTTTCTCATCCTCAGTCAACTGATTGTAAGGGACTCCCCAGAGGCAAAGGTGTGGGCTGGAAAAGAGAAGGTAACATGGCAGGGGTGGTAACCATGGGCATTTGGGCTACTTCCTTATGTAACTTATTTGGGCCTTCAGGACCCGCTTGAGTCCTATCTCATATATACCACTCCCACTTTGTTATGGAGTGCTGCTGTGCACACCCAACTTTATGGTTTGGTGGGTCAGACAATACAGAGCTCATTATAGGCAACTCAGTTCTCATGGTAACTTGATGGTCTATGGTTGAATGTTCAGTCTCAACAAAGGCCCAGTAGCAGGCCAAAAGCTGTTTTCTCAAAAGAAGTGTAGTTATCTGCAAGGATGGCAGAGCTTTCCTCCAAAATCTTAAGGGTCTTCATTGTGATTCTCCTATGGGGGCCTGCCAAAGGCTCCAGAGAGCAACTCTATTTGTCACTGATACTTCCACCACCATTAGATCTTTAGGATCATATGACCCAAATTATAGTGTAGCTTTCACAGCATCCTGGACCTGTTGCAGAGCCTCCTCTTGTTCTGGTTCCCAATCAAAACTAGCAGTTTTTCTGGTCACTCAGTAAATGGGCTGGAGTAGCACACTCAAATGAGAAATGTGTTGTCTCAAAATCCAAAGAGATCAACTAAACATTGTGCCTCTTTTTTGGTCACAGGAGGGGCCAGATGCAGCAGCTCATCCTTCATTTTAGAAGGGATTTCTTGACATGACTCCATACCACTGAAATTTCACTGAGAAATTTCACTGAGGTGGATGGCCCCTGTATTTTTGTTGAGTTTATCACCCATCGTCTCTCATGCTAATGCCTTACCAATAAGTCTACAGTCTTTGCTAATTCTTGCTCACTAGCTCTTATCAACATGTTATCATAAATATAATAGAACGTTGTGATGGCTTGTGGGAGGGAGAGATCATCAAGTTCCCTGCGGACAATATTATGACATAGGGCTGGAGAGTTGATATACCCCTGAGGCAGGACTGTGAGGGTATACTGTATGCCTTGCCAGCTGAAAGCAACCTGTTTCTGGTGTTCCTTACTAGTGGCAACTGAGAAAAATTCATTTGCTAGATCAACATCTTCATACCATGTAACAGGAGATGTATTGATTTGATCGAGCAATGATACCACATCTGGGACAGCAGCTGCAATTGGAGTCACCACCTAATTAAGTTTATGATAATTTACTTTCATCCTCCAAGATCCATCTGTTTTCTGCACAGGCCAAATAGGGGAGTTGAATGGGGATATGTTGGGAATTACTGCCCCTGCATCCTTCAAATCCTTGATGGTGGCACTAATCTCTGCAATCCCTCCAGGAATCCAGTGTTGCTTTTGATTTACTATTTTGTTAGGTAGGGGCAGTTCTAGTGGCTTCCACTTAGCCTTTCCAACCATAATAGCTCTCACTCCACAAGTCAGGGATCCAATGTGGGCATCTGACATTTACTGAGTATGTCTATTCCAATTATGCTTTCTGGAACTAGGGAAATAACCACAGAATGGGTCCGGGAACCCACTGGGCCCACTGTCAGATAGAACAAGCTAAAACTCCATCAATCACTTGATCTCCATAAGCCCCTACTCTGACTGGTGGACCACAGTGATGTTTTGGGTCTCCTGGAATTAATGTCATTTCTGAGTCAGTGTCTAATATTCCCCAAAGTCTTTTCATTTCCTTTTCCCTAGTGCACAGTTACTCTGGTAAAAGGTTGTAAGTATCTTTGGGGAAAGTTGAGAGGAAGATTAACAGTATAAATTTTTAGCAGTTTGACAGTATCCTTCTGCAAGGGGACTTGGCTTCCTCCTCATTTAAGGGGCTCTGGGTCTGTAAACTGTCTCAAGTCTGAGAATTGATTAAGGGGTCATGATTCTCTGTGTCTGTAGTTTGAGTTATTGTTTTGTTCACTCTACTTAGAATGCTTATGCTTATAGAGATCCAGAAGAAATTTAGTAGACTGCCCATCTAGTTCACTTCTAGTTACCCTATGATATTAGCCATGGTCTTAACTTTATGGGACTGAGACTATTTTGAGTACTGCTTTGAATCTGCCTTTCATTATATAGCCATGCCCACCTTGCTTTTGGAGATTAACTGCAGATATTTGGCTTTTACAGGACCAAGATCTGCTCATCGCCATAATGTTTAAGGATTCTAATTACATTGCAGCCCTCCTTACAGTAATATCTGGACTACAGAGAAGAGCAACCACAGAGTTCCTCAGGGAAGATGGAGTTAGTCTTAAAAACCTATTCCTCACAGTCCTCTTTAAAGGTGTGTCCTCTGGACATTCCTGGGGTGGTGGGCAGGTCTTAAATGGTAAATCCATTCTAACATTCCAATCTCTCTAAGTCTTTGAATTCCCTCTTCTACTACATACCGGGGTAAATCGGGCATCTCAACCTCAGACATACAAGGCCATCTTTTGGTTCATATTTCAGTCAGCCACCTGAACAAACTGTTAGAGCTCTTGCTAACCCCTCAAGCTATAGCTTTGAATCCAGAATTTCTGCTTAGTGGGCTCATATCAATAAATTCAGTGTGATCCAACTTTATATTCCTTCTACCATTATCCTATACCCTTATTATCCATTCCCACATATATTCCCCTGATTTCTGTCTATAGCAGTTGGAAAACTCATGCAGTTTTTTCACAGTATAGCATACTTTCTCATGGCTCACACTTTGTATTTTACCTTTGGGGGCTTGTGATTTTAGTCTAGTAATAGGTCTTGAAGAGAAGAGGAGTGGTGGGGGTGGGTAAGGAGAAGGCATTAAAGATGCCTTGGAAGTTACTGATCTCAGGGCATTACTTTGCATTTTCTTCTAGTGAGATAGGATTAATCTCTTCTGGCAGAGGTTGGAAGTCAGATTTATCAGGGCAGGGTGGAGTTTAGGCAGTGCTTTTTGGAGTTGGGCTGATAACTGCCTCAAGGCTGGGAGGAGGTCCATACTCCCTGGGGCAGGCTGGAGGCTGTGTGATACAAGGTTGACAAAGTGTGGTCTCAATAGGGTTGGCAATCACATGGTTATCTGCTAAAGTCTCAGCATAATTTAAGGTTCCAATGTCCCCAGCAATACTGTCATCATCCCATATATCTCCATCCCAATTCCAGGGATTCCATTCCTTTCCAATCAATGCCTTCACTTTAAACACAGATGCCCTGTAAGCTTGAGAGTTTAGTTTTCCTTTGTAACGCTGCTACTCATACAATGAGAGTTTGAGTTTGTTTTTCAGATATCTCAAACCTGTGGCTGCAGGAGACAAGATTTTCTTTCAGAGCACACATAGATATTTTCATATCATTCATGTGGCATTTAAGTTGCAAATTTGAGCTTTTATCTCATCTCTTTCTTTATAAGTGTATCCAGAATATCTAGGAGGAGCCAGCCATGATCATTATGCCTTTTGACTCTACTAAACTGTTAGGGTGTTGAAAACACTCTCACCCAGATCCTTGCTTCTTCTAAAAGTGAAAGGAGAGGAATCCAGTGATAATATTTTTCATATATCTATTGCAAACTCATGCCATGGATTATTAGTGGCCTTTTCATTATTAGAAAGGGAGTCATTAGTACCCATGAGTCCAATTAAAGTAGAGAGCCAATTGCAAACTCCCAGAACCACCTCAGACATTACATGTGTAAGATATGTATCTCAAAAACCACTCCTGGTACCAAGCTGTATTAGTCAGGGTTCTCTAGGGAAACAGAATCAACAGGAGATATCTGTAAATAGTATGAGACTGTATAAGAGTCTCTTCCATGACTCTTGGGATACACAAGTCCAAGTTCCACAGGCAGGCTGTAAACCAGGGGCTCTGATGAATGTCCAATGAATGTCCTTAATGAATTTCTGAGAAAGGTTAGCTGTACAAAAGGAGCTGGGAAATTTTCTCTGAATGCTGAAATCACTTTCCCTTTTAAGGCATTCAACTGACTGGATAATCATCATTCATTGCTCATGGCAATCTCCCTGGTTGATGTACATGTAATCAACCATCTATGCAGTAAACTCACTGATGACTAAAGCCCACAACAGTCCTTGTATTATAATTAGCCCAGTGTTTGCTTGACCAAACAACTGGGCACAGTAACCTGGCCAAGTTGACACATTAGCCTAACCATCACATATACATACATATATATTATTTTGAAGTTATATTTAAATCACAAAAGAAGAAGAAGCATGGACTCAATATTTGGCAAGATGGTAAAAAGTATTAGCAACTTTTAAGGGGTTGATGTATATATATTTTAATTTCTGTGTTGCAATGTTTTTATCTTGACAAGGGCATTCACATTTGAAAAGGACTATTAATCATTTTAAAGATGGAAAATGTCCAAGTAAAACAAGGGACTAAATAGTTTAAATCAAGATGGTTTAAATTAATTTTATCTTCTGGGGGCAAATTATACCCCAGGATGAAGAAAGAATTTGTATTTGGGGCATTCAGTTAAAAGGAAAAATGAATATGGATGAATGAATGAATGAATTAATTAATTAACAAGAAAAAGTATAAATGAATATGCTCTTGGATTCAATGTTAATTATGTGAGAGATGTAAAGAATTAGAAACAGGAAAATACTCTTCCTTTATTCAAAAAATTGGGGAAGGGTAAATCCAGAGGAACATAATGAATCTGCTGGATGATAATTCCTTTTACAAAAAAAAAAAAAATGCGTTGTTTTAGTTTATCATCTTTGCCATAACAAATACTACCCTCTGCTGGCTTAAGCAACAAGAATTTATTGGCTTCAAAACCCACTTCCAGGAGAGCAGGAGTAGCTCAAGTAGTTGAACACCATCTTCTCATGTAGGAGGTCCCAGTTTCGAACCCTGGTATCTCCTAAAAGCAAAGCAGAGAAGCAAACAAACAAATAAAAAACAGCTCTCATTCGGGAGCAGATATAGCTCAGTGGCTGAGCACCTGCTTTCCATGTATGAGGTCCTAGGTTCAATCGCCAGTGCCTCCTATTAAAAGCAAACAAGCAAACAAACAAACAAAAAAACACTACCACACATATGTATATGTTAAATAGAACACTCCTAAATAACCACTAAGTCAAAGAAGAAGTAAAAAAGAAAAATCAGAAAATACATTGATGTGAATGAAGATGAAGATACAACATACCAAAATTTATGGGACACAGTTATAGCAGTGCTCACAGGGAAATTGATAATTACAAACGCCTATCTTAATAAAGAAGGAGAGATAACAAGTCAAAAGCCTAAACTTCTAATAAGACATTGGTCAAAGAAGAGCAATCAAAACCAAAGCAAACAAAAGAAAGGATATATTAAGATTAGAGTATAAATTAACGATAATGAGAAGAGAAAAATAACAGAGAAACTCAATGCAAAAGCTGGCTCTCTGAAATCAATAGAATTAACAAAACTTTAGGTAGTTTAACAGTGAAAAAGGGAGAAAGATAAGATTCAAATTACAAGAGTCAGAAATAAAAGAGGGGACAGTAATAACAAGCTCATAAAAATAAATATTATAAGAGAATTCTAGAATACCTGTACACCAACAAATTAGATAATTTAGATTAAATTTTTAAAAATTCCTAGAAAGAGACAGATTTTGAAAACTGACTCAAGAAGAAACAGACAATTTAAATCAACCTAAAATAAGCAAAGAGGTAAAAATCATCATCCAAGCACACATACACACATACACACAGTCACAAAGAAAAATGCACCCAAGTAGCTTCACTGCTGAATTCTACCATATATTTAAAGAAGAATTACTATCAGTTGTTCACAAACTCGTCCAAAAAAATAGAAGACAAGGGAATACTTCCTAACACACTTTATGAGGCAAATATTATCCTGATACCACAATCAAAGTCATAATAAGAAAAGAAACCTACATACCAACATCTTGCATGGAAATTAATGTGAAAAACCTCAATAACGCTCAAGCAAATTGAATCCAGCAACATAAAAAATTATTATACCGTCTGACGAAGTAGAATTTATCTTAACGATGCAAGATTAGTTTAACATACATCATATCAATAGAATAAAAATAATTCTGTTTATCTCAATAGATGCAGAAAAAGCATTTGACAAACTCCAACCATCCTTATTAAAAAACTCAACAAACTAGTACTAGAAGAAAATTTTCTCACCATGTTGAAGGGCATCTACAAAAACCCCACAACAAACATCATACTTAACGGTTAAGAACTGGATGCTTACTCCCTAAGATCAGGAACAAGATAAGGATGTACCACTATTATCACTTCCATTCAATGTAATGCTGGATGTTCTAGCCAGGGAAACATAGCCTAAAGAAAAAAAAAAAAAAAATGGAAGGGAAAAAGGAAGAAAGGAAGGGAGGGAAGGAGGGAGGGAGGGAGAAAGGGAGGGAGGAAGGATGGCCATCCAGATGGGAAAAAAGTAAAACTGTATCTGCAGATCTTATATATTGAAAATCCTATGCAATACACTAAGAAACTATTAAAATCAATAAATTAGTTCCACGAGGTTGCATGTTACATAATACAAAATTATTGTATTTCTCTATACTTGCAATAGATAACTGCAAATGAAATTAGGAAAACTATTCCATTCATAATAGCAACAAAAGAATAAAATACTTAGGAATAAAGTTAACAAAACAAGTGCAAAACATACACTCTGAAAACTATAAATGTTCAAATTTTTTAAATTGTGTCTTCCATAGGATATGTTCAAGTACCAACTCCTAGCCCCATGAATGTGATTCTATTTGGAAATAGAACCTTTGAAGGTATTATTAATTTAGGTGATATCAAATTGGATTAGGTTAGGCCCTAATCGAAAATGACTAGTATCCTATTAGGAAGGCTAAATTGGACCAGGCAAAGAAAGAACAAAGTCGTGAGATTGGGGCAGAGATTGAGTTATGTATGCCATGACAAAAGATCATGGATTGCTAGCAAGCCATCTCCAGAAACCTATAGACTACAGAGGAAGCATAGCCCAGCCCATCTTTGATTTTGAACTTTCCGCCTTCAGAGCTCTGAGATTTATGATACTTTGTTACAGCGACCCTAGCAAACTAAGAAACATTTTGTCTATGGCCGCCTTGTGCTACCAAAGCAGTGTTGAGTAACTGAGACAGACCTGATGGCTTCCAATACTAAGCTATTTACCCACTGGTACTTTGCAGGGAAATTTTGATGATCTCGCTAAGGGAGTACTTTTACATTTATCTTTTACTTAGTAAATTGTTCAATAATATATGATCACATGCATCAATCCCAAAGAAGTTATTTTCAATTCAGACTTTTGGAATTTGAAAATAACAATAAACAGCTATTTGAAACAACACAGTTTAAGAACAATTTTGAGATTTTTAAAAATTTTTTTGAATAATTGCATGCAAACATTAGCAGGCCCCCTAAAATTTCTTAAATTAAATAACAGGAAAAAGAATGATACGTTCTTAATGAGAATTCTACCTTATTCTCATTGGATCCAAACAGAAGAGAAACTCTTCAAAATCAGAAGTTTTAGAAGCCAAAGAGAGTAAATTAAATATTATCTCCTTAAAAATGCATAGTATATATGAACATGGAATCAATATATAAATAAAATATGTACTATATAAAATACATGCAGCCATATGATTTTATGGAAATAGAATTAGTCTACATTCATGACAATAGCATTATAAGAGTGTCTCATTAATTGAGTGTTATTAACTGGTCACATCAAAAGTGTTTTAATTTCCATAATTAAAGTCAGATTCTAAAACATGCTTTGGAAATAGATTAATGCTTAAAAAATAAATTTGACATCTATCAGTTGTCTAATTAAAAACGTGTGTGTGTGCATGTATGTACATACAGGTTTGTTCTAACAACCTAAAATGAATCCATATCAATGCTAGCTTTTGAGAGATAATCCTCACTCTTAATTCCAATAATAAAGAATAAATTCTAAAACATAAGCCAGTTTATTTAACCTCTTTGCTCAAAATCCTTTCATGGTCCCCAAGTCACTTGGAGTGGTCCTAATGGTGGCTAAATTGCCTCTTTGTCCTCATCTCATGTTTGTCTCCCAACAGCTCACCCTACTCCAATCACACTTTATTTAAATTTACATCTTTCCACTGGCTAAGCCCTATTGCCTAGAGTCTTCTTCCCTAAGATATCCACACAGCTCACTTCCTGATTTATTTACACATTTGGTAAAATGTCAGCATCTCAGTATTTTTTTAGTGGACATTTGCTGGTGATAAATTCTCTCAAAAAATAAAAGTTTGTCAAAAACTGGCTTTTTAGGAATTCATCCTTATTTTGTCTTTATTTTAAATGTTTTCTCTGGACATACAGTGTAGGTTGACAGAGATTTCTTCCCGTATTTAAAACATGTCATTCTATTGTCTTCTCACTTTCATCATTTCTGTTAAGAACTCAGCCATTAATTCTATTTGTTTTTCTGCATAGCATTGTGGTTTCTAAGTGTTTCCCTCTTAAAACCATGTTCCTCTGTTCTTGCTTTTCTGTAGATTTGCTATGATGTACATGGATGAGAATGTCCTACTTGGTGTTCTGAGTGCTTGATGCTTTTAAAGTTTGAAGTGTTACCATTGTAGACAATTCTCCAGAGGACAGTGACCACTTAGCAGCTGGGAGAGGAGTGTAATGGCCTGATGAAAGAAATCTGGTGGGACACCAATGGTTTTTACTCTAAGTATGCTATATGCTATATGGTTTGGAACAGAGGTAGGAAAACTGTGGCACGTGGGCTAAATCCAACATGAAAGCTATTTTTGTAAATAATAATTTATTTGTTCACAGTCATACTCATTTGTTTGTGTATTATTTAGAGTTACTTTCACATTAAAATGGGAACTTCCAGAGACCATAGGGTTCACAAAGCCTAACATAATTTCAAAAAATGTTTGCTGCCATCTGATCTAGAAAGAGTATGGTTTTATAGTTAGCCAGTTCTGGTTAAGAAACATCTGGTTTTAACATATACTGATGATGTTTTACATTTTATTTCACTTATCTGAAACTTGTTTAGCTTTTGTGTACAGTGGCAATAATATTACCTAAAAGAATTGTTATGAGAAATAAATAAGAGATTGCATGAGAAAAACCAGACGTCACAGTTTGGTCCATAAAGGGCATTTAGAAAATACAACTTAATCTACTCACTTTTCCCCTTGTTATTTCTATTGATACTGACCAAGATGGGGACAAATCCCTCAAGACTGTAATGTTATAATCGACTCCTGATTGTCTCTGTTTTTATTTTCTTTTCTCTTCAATCTAAATTTTACATGGCAGTATTTAAGAATAAAATATGTTTTTGCAGCAAAATATGAACACTCATTATATTTTGATACAAAACTTTTTTTTCATTTTTATTTCAAAAAGGATTATTCTGCCTATTAACCATGAAGGTGACTTTCTCCAGGACAAAATGAGTACATATTGAGTAGTTAAAGGTGTTATATGAAGAATGCATACTTCCTATAGGACAAGAAGGGGAAATACATTATTTGTCTTGTTATTGTTCATAATGACATTAGCCCTGACTTTAATGGGTCATTTAGTTTCTCTCTGATGGATAACATAGGACTTTTGTGAAAATGTAGGTGACAGAATTCTTAGATGTTCAGGTGACAAAAAATAAAATAAAATTGACAGCCCAAATTATAGGATGTCTGTTCAAAGGATAGGTCCAAGCAAGTTGGCAAGAAAGTAAGCAGTGACTGAAACTTGCTGGCTTATGTATCGTTACAGTAGATCACCTGGTCCTCATGTGCAAGGAAAATTAACCTTGCTGGATCCCAAGTGCAAGTGCAATAGTTAAATACCTATTCTTTTTAGTCCAAAATAAATTCTTTTTGTCAAAATGCTATTGCCAGCCATCTGCTCAGTGGTAGTGATGCCAAATCTATGTTTTGAGTCCTTATATTGCTAACTTTGGGGTTGCTCATAAGACTGCCCCTATAGCTCCTCCTTGCAAGAAAACTTCAAAAATATACTAAAGTTCCAGAGCTAGGACATTGGAGAGGGGCATTAATCTTATATTTGAAAATGAGATGTTTAACTCGATTTCCGTATGCAAAAGAATGAAAGAGGAACCCTACCACACATCTCATACAAAACTGAACTCAAAATGGATCAAATACCTAAATATAAGAGCCAGAATCATAAAACTCCACAAAGAAAATAAAGGAAAGCATCTTCAAGATCTTGTGATAGGCAATGGCTTCTTAACTTTACCCCCAAAGCACAAGCAATGAAAGAAAAAATAGATAAATGGGACCTCCTCATGTCCCTGAATTCAATTCTTCTGGGTATATACCTAGTATTGGGATTGCCAGAGCATATGGAAATTCTAGAGTTAGCTTCCTGAGGAACCACCAAATAGTCCACCATGTCTGCACCATTCTACATTCCCAGCAGCAGTGGATGAGTGTTCCAAAGAACAAATATTTCCACAATAATGTTCATAGAGCATTATTCACTATTGTCAAAAGTTGGAAGCAACACAAGTGTACATAAATAGATGAATGAATAAACAAAATGTGGTATATACATACAGTGGAATATTACTAAACTAGTAAGAAGGAATGAAGTTTTGACAATGTGACAACATGGATAAATCTTGAAGAACTTATGTTGAGTGAAGTAAGCCAGTCACTAAAGGACAAATATTGCATGACTTCACTAATATGACTTAAGCATATTGGGAAGAATCACAGAGATGGAGTCTGGAAGATAAGTTATGAGTCATAGAAAAGGAGTAGAGAGTGGTAAACTGATGTTTAGTATGGGCAGAACCTATGATAAGGTGGAATGGGTTGGTTTGGCAGAGGATGGGGGTGATGCTGGTGCAGGGATGTGTGTGTGTGTTCGATGGTGCTGGAGTATGAGGGTGAGCAGGGTTGAGGGGGCGGTTGTACTATCCATGAAACTGGGAGGAAGGCTGGAGAAAAGAACAGGTGAACTACGGTGAAGTGGAGGTCTGTGGTTGAAAATAGAATTGTGGAAATATTCTTCTGGTAAATATGGCAGGGGAAGGTCACTGGTGCAGGGTGTTGGGGGTGGGGGGTTGTGTGGGAAATGATGTACCTGAGCATGCTTCTATGGAATATGAATGTGTTTATCTTGTCATAGAGAGTTATCTCAGTGGGTAGATACCCACACAATAAACAATAAATATGATAATACCATCCTGGGGGGTCCTGCTGTGTTCTCAAATAGAGGGGAAAGAATATCTTGAGTACATAAGCAGTGCTTAATAAAAGAAAACAGATTAATATGTCAAGGCTTCAATATTAATGTGTGTAACTATGAACCTTATTCTTATAAAATTAAAACTTAGCCTAATAATAACTATGGCTTAAGAGTTAGCTTCTGAAAACATCCTTGTTAACCACATGTGACCTCTCTCTAAGCCAAATTCATCAAATAAATACCCTACCTTCCCTTCACCCACTGGCATGGGACATGACTCTGGGAATAAGCCTCCCTGGCATCAAATGATTAATACCAAGCACCAACCAGTGATACATTTGAAAAAAGACCTTGAACAAAAGGGGAAAACATTAAATACAAAAGAGCTTTTATGGCTGACAGATTTCAAAATGAGTCAGGAGGTCATTACAGAGGTTATACTTATGCATGTCTCAGGCAGACCTCACACTAACTGTCCTGTGAAAAAATCCTCAAATAGTTTTGCTCCTGAGGGCTATAGAAAATGCACACAATCCCTTAAAATCATCACCTCTCAGTGGACCTTACCCTGAATTATATGACAACATATTTCCCCAATGTAACAAAGTTAGAATCATTCATAATCTCCCTACATATGATTCTTCTATCGCTTTTATTTATTTGGACCTTTAATTAGCACTACACATATTAAATACATGTCCCAGAGATTTAAATCTTCAGACTGTTCATATGCCTGTTGAGCCCTGGCTCTCAGCAGAGTTGCAGCCAACACCTACTCTCTAGTTCATCAGACTTATCCAGAAAAACTAACAAAATGATAATGATGGAGAACCCGCATCCCCCGAGAGTATCTACAACTGCATGCAAGACATTTCCTTCCAACTGTCCCTTACAATCTAAGTCCTCTCTCAGACTGAGGCCAAGTGGGCATTACCATTCAAAAATTCTCAAGGTTAAGGAATGTACAACCATGGACAAAATTAACTTATTGAAAATGTAATAATGGCAGAATGTGTAACATTCTTACAGAGATAGTGGTAACCAGAGGTTTTGAAGGGAGTGGGAGGGAATAATATGTAGAACATAGGGCAATTTTAGGACATTGGAATTAAGTGTAAACCATAATGTAAACTCTAGACCTTGGTCAGCAACAGTGGTTTAATATTTATTCATCAGTTGTAACAAATATACCACACAATTTTAAGATGCTAGTTTAAAAAATGAGACCTCTTCAATATTGAAAATTTTTGTCCTTCAAAGACTTTGTCAAAAAGTGAAAAGTGAGCCTACTCTTTGGAAGAAAATATTTGGAAACCACATAACTGATAAGGGTTTAATATCCAATATATAAAAATCAATCCTATAACTCAACAATAAAAAGAGAAACCCAATTTAAAAACTGGGCAGAAGACTTGAATAGACATGTTTCCGAATTAGACATACAAATGGCTAAAAAGCACATAAAAAATATGTACAACATCATTCCCTTTTAGCGAAATGCAAATTAAAACCACAAAAATCATTTCACACCTACTAGAATGGCCACTATTAGAAAAAAAAAAAAAACAGAAAACTCCAAATGTTGAATAGGATATGGAGAAGAAATAGGAATACTCCACTGCTCGTGGGAATGTAAAATGGAGCAGCTGCTGTGGAAAACAGTTTGGCAATACCTCAGGAAGCTAAGTATAGAATTGTCACATGATCCAGCAATCCTGCTACTAAGTATACACTAAAAAGAACTAAAAGCAAGGATGCAAACATATAGTTGCACACTGATCTTCACAGCAGCATTATATGTAATTTCCAAAAGATGGAAGTAACCCAAATGTTCATCAACTGTTGAATGGATAAACAAAATATGGTATAGGCATACAATAAGCTATTATCCAGCTATAAGAAGGAATTAAATTCTTATGCATGTAACAACATGGATGATCCTAGAGGGCATTAAGTTGAGTGAAATAAGCTAGACCACAAAAGGATAAATATTGTTTGATATCACAAATATGAACTGATTATAATAAGCAAACCCACAGAGTCAGAATCTGGACTATAGGCTACCAGGAGCTGGAATGGGGTTAGAGAATGGGAGCTGATATTTAATTTGTACAGAATTTCTAAATTTGTTTATTGTAAATGTTTGGAAATGGATAGAGGTGCTAGAAGCACAATATTGTAAATATAATTAACATTGCTGAACTGTGTGTGAATGAGTTTGAAAGAGGAGGTTTAGGATCATGTATGACACTAGAAGTAAAGATAAAAGATAAAACATGGGACTGTTTAATACAGTGAACCCTGTTGTGGAAGATGACTGTGGTTAATGTACAAATAGAAGAATGTTCTTTCAAGAACTATAACAAATGTACCATCACTATTACAAGGTCTTAATAATAGGGTGGTATATGGGAAAAATACACCTAATGCTATCTTAGGCACTATAGTTAACAGGAATGTTTTAGAATATCCTTTCATCAGTTGCAACAAAGGTACCACACCAATGCTAAGTGTCAGCAATAAAAGGTATAGGGTCTTTTCTTTTTGGTAATGAAAATGTTCTAAAATTGATTGTGGTGATGCACAAATCTGTGATTATACTGGGGGCCATTGATTGTACACTTTGGATGGATTGTATATTGTGTGACTATGTCTTAATACAGTTGCTTTAAAATATTATAAATAAACCCCTGCCATAAGGCTCTTGGGGCACGTGGGGTGTGGGGCAAAAAACTCAACACATAAAATTTGAGCAAGCCTGCCCAGCCATTTAGCAGGAGTTCTAAGGGTCCAAGAGCCACTCATGGTATTGCTGATGACTTATCACAGAGTTTTACTGTTTAAAATATTTTCAAGTATTCCTTTGATAAAAACTTAAAACATTTAAATTATTCACAAATAATTTCCATTATATTTCATTATTCTTATAGAGGTATAGTGTACATATGTCATATTCTAAAGTGATAAGAAATTAACATGAAATTAATACAAACCACCTATACTTATGGGACTCATATTAAGAGACCATATTTTAATCAACTTCTCATTAACTACAATCTGCAGTTTCCTGATAATAATGGAAATCTTTAAAAATATATAACAGATCACAGCAGGGTGGAAAAGCAGGCCAAAAATCTTTCAAGAGTCTACCAGCTGCCACCTCTAAATGGGATCTTAATGGCATAAACTGAGACTGCTCATTACCCCACGAGCTCTTGAAACCAACTCTACAACTCTACCCTCTAGGATTAGACTAGGGAGATCTGAAAGCTTGAAGGAAGCCATTCATCTCTCAGGCGACTTGGGATAAAATGTGTTTGCGTGAAGGGACGTTCCATATTGGGCAGTGTGACTACAAGGAACAAAGCCCCTAGGGCTCTGGTGTATCCGAAAAAGCTAGATTTAACTGTTGATTCTGTTCCCTGTAAGGTACACTTAGCAATCTGAGAAGGTCTAGGACCCAGAATGCTCAAATGAAAAAAATCATCCCTGGTGTTTCAAAATCTGTTGTGTTCTTGAAATAAACTCCCATTAACAAAGAGGAAGGAAGGAAAGAAGGGAGGGAGGGAGGAAGAGAGAGAGAGAAAGAGAGAGAGAAAAAGAAAAGAAAGGAAGGAAGGAAGGAAGGAAGGAAGGAAGGAAGGAAGGAAGGAAG